>CM035591.1:5502432-5702002 GCA_020423425.1 Chrysopa pallens
GATCGAACTGTTGCCGTTCTACGAGAAGGTTGGAGTCGATCCTTTGTTCATAATGACTTTGTGCATATATATATATATATATATATATATATATATATATATATATATATATATATATATATATATATATATATATATATATATATACCAGATTTTCAAAGGAAAGAAAATTTGTAGTTTTCGTGGTTAGTTTAATTCTCGTGTTTTAGCTATAAATAAGTGTAATGTTACTTCGTTTACTTTATGTACATTAGTATTGTGATAATACATTATGATACCTATATAATATAGTATTTGTTTCGTATAAATTGTATATATAACTTTTTTTGATTGGCTTTAAATGATTTTTTAGTTGGATACGTTTACATATAATAGTAATAGTTGGTTACTCAAATATTTTCTGCTATTTGTTCACCTTTAATTGTATTACCAGATTAATTAGCGGATGGTTAAAAATTATTACGGACTGTAAAGGAATGTTGTATTTCGCGTGTATGGATATGTATGTAAATTTTTTGTTTATACTTAAAATTTATTTATTTTAGGTTAACAGTTCTATTGCAACACTTAAGAAGAAATAGAACAATTTGATTAAAAGGTCGACAAAGAGTTCTTCGTTGTGACATAATATTTATACGGATTTTTATTCGTAAATTGTTATTACCAGACTAATATTCGTAGTACATATTAACTCATTTCTGCTAAAAAAAAGGTTTTTATTATTTAAGTGATTATTTAAGTGATTATTTTAAGTGATTATTTAAAGTATGAGTGTGAGCTCATGTACGTATGAATAAACACATGAATGATATGTATTGATAGTATGAGTTATTTCAGTATTTACTCTCAAATAATAGATTAAAAATACATGGTCAAAGCTCGCAAGTGCTTTTCTCACAATCAGTACTGACAATCCCTTTGTTGGTGATTTTGTTTCTTAATCATTATCTATAATCTAAAGACTTAAATATATATATCGGACTAAGTATCTCTTACACTTTTTATATACATTCTACATTATTGTGTTATATACTGACTATGAATATGACATTTGTGACAGTATAGCTCAATGGTCATGGATAAAAGACAGGTTTCATACGAGTAAGGTGGAAATTTCAAAAATTTTTGATAAAATTCTCTTATGGCTACAAAAGCAATAGCCTATTGTCTTTGAAGATGAAAATCGTTAAGAATAACTTAATTAAATTTATTAGACATATGACAGCAGTAAAGTTATACATGTAAAAGCCATAAAATTTATTTAGATTTCCATTAAAATATTACTTTTTAAATTTAATTTTTATAAAAAGTAGGCGCATGAGATCATATTCTAATCAAGGGTGCCAGGATACATTAATATATTCCAATTATACCACGGTTGCATTATATTCTCTTTTGAATCTCGCACTCGACATTTTAAAATTCAAAGACATCCTGTATAATATTTATGCATTATCAATTTTATGCCCGGACTTTATTCTGACAAAAAAAAGATTCGAACAGATAATAATGACAATTGTTTTGATAATCCTACACATAGGGCTATAAATCTTGAATGAGAAGAGATTCTGATATTTAATTATTTAAGATATTTCTGCCTGTTAGTTTTGAAAAAAATACATAGGTAAAAAATACAATAGTATGTACCAAATGTTTAAGATATTTCTCAGTTAGTTTTGAAAAAAATACATAGGTAAAAAATACAAAAGTATGTACCAAATGTTTTTTCTCTAATTTAGATAGAGATTAATTTTTTATATAGAAGTTTAATTTTGAAATGCTAAACAATGTAAACATAGGCCGATTTAGGTCTGTGCTCCGGTTCCGATCTCCGATGTAAAGTGAATAATGAGTCTAAATCAAACAATTATAAATAACAAAGCGGATCGAATATTCATTCTATTTAATAAAAACGATAAAATTTGTAATTCATAAGATAGAAATCGTAAAATCAAGCACCTGACTGGTGAATTTGAAGACTGGTTTTGGAAGAACTTTTTGGAAGTCACCAAAGAGGCATTCTAAAGACTATAAAAACTGTTGTTAAGTTATATCCTGCGATAATAATAGTAAAACGTGATAGTGAACCGAATTTAATTCATGTTGCTGAATTGAAGAATAACTAAGTCAAGAGGATTATTATTTGTAAAATATTATTTATTGGAATTAAACATATAATTTTTTGAAGATAATATTTTATTTTTAAATACAAAATTTAAGTAAAATTTGTAGAACGATATTTAAATAATATAATATAATATACAACACCGATTAGCTGATTAAATATCATCAATATTTTAATTTTCCCATTTAAATAAATTAAAGTTTAAAACTTTTTAACTAATAAAGTTTTTAACTAATTTCTATAAAATATGGAGAATTCTTAATAAAAACGTATATATTTAATTGTTCCTATAGAAAGAAGAATCATTGAAATAATGTCTATTTATATGCATTATGTGGCAGAGACCTGAGGAAATTCATTCATTAAAACCCATACGATGGAAACTATAAAATAGTACTCAAATTTGTTTTCATTAGTACAGTAAGTGTTTGGTAACTCAAGAGTGCAAATAGAGGGCAAATTCTATATGCAGACTTACTTGAATCTTTGACAATACCAATGTGTATGTTCACTTATACAAAACATACAGTAAAGCCTTGAGTGTTATGATTCGTCCATGATCGTATTTATATAAATACAATATGTTTTAGATCATATAAAAACAAAATTCAATTGTTTCACGAGCTGAACACGATATAAAAAGCATCACCTATTTGATAAAATAGATTCGAGAAACGTTCAGTTCTTACTTAATAAAATTAAAACACTAGAAAAATTATTCATAGTGAAAAATTTCATTTCAAAACAATAGTAAAGAAACCGATTTGTAATGGAGTGTAAAACACTACTATTTAAAAATGAATTTCTAAATACAAAACTGCTTTTGCTTAATTTTTCAAATGGTTAAACTGAAATCACAGCGGCATAGGTGGTCGTCATTTCAAGCCAGAGTGTAAAAAAAGGTTTTACTCAGCATTGAAAGACCTATTTTGTTTGGGGATTAGCTTGACGACATTAAGTTCAGCATGATTCCACTTTTTAAATTTTGTTTAATTATGCCAATAATTTGAAGGTAAGTGAGTGTAGATGAAAAACTATTATTGTAAGCAAAAGGAATGAAACAAACCACAAAACGAAATGGTTACAGTTATATGACTCTTTGGTTGTAAAACTGCGTGCTCGCAACTATATTTTATTAACTTGACTGATTTTCTTGAACATAGATAAAAGAAGTTTTGGTTAAGGTAATTTCCCCGTAAAATTACTTTTCGACAGATTTTCCATATTTTATTTCATGGCCTCAGAACAACGTTATCTATGCGATCCCAAAGTTTCAAAAATTCCGTATAATTACTGTCCTCCCAACTATTTTCTATTATATTTAAAAAACTTTATGCAGAATTGAAGAAAATAAATAGAAGAAAAGTAAAACACGAACAAATAGCTGCGCGGGTTGAACCTATAAAAACTTTTTTTCATCATCTATAGGATTTTATACTTTTCTTTCTCATGTAGTCAATTGAGGTATTAAAAAACGAATTTCTATTTTTGATACATTCTGTTATAAACGTAGAATATAATCCGTTCAATATTCTAGTAAAGTCAATTGCCAACTACTAAGTTATCCTTATAGCATGGATTAAATTGTATTATGTAACGTTCATTAGGACAGCTGACAGAGGTATTATTTGTCCTCATTAATGAATACTATACTCGACATATTCTGCACAGACTGTAGTCAATGTGATAACTATTGAAAGTATTATTTAATGCAAGCTTATATATTTTTGATGTATGTGTATGAAAATTTACATACGCTTATACTTAATGTGCATTTTGTTGATGTTCTCTTCTGTTTAAGTTTGTATAAAATTGTACATATTGTATTAAATTGTACATATTGTATTAAAATGTATAATTTCTTCTCAGATGTAAGGAAGTTAAGCTGAAAGCTAGTCGAAAAATTGTATAATTATACAATTTTATTAATCTTAACACCTACGTATGATAAAAATTAACTGAAAATATAATTAGGCTGTTGAAAAAACATTTTTATAATAATTTTAAATACGTTTTTTTATAACAAAATAATTTTTTTAACAGCGACACTGCTTCAGTTGACGTAAAAAATTTATATTTATTGGAAGTAAACCTAACTTCGAGTTAAACTTTCTCCTGTAATTAATAACTGGCAATGTATTTAAAATAAAAAAATAATGAAGAACTTTTAAAGTGTTGAACTTTAAGGTCTTAATTTTTAAGGTCTATTATACGATATCAAAATTTCGCGTCGCTTTCTTTTTTTGTTTTTGAGTGACATTGAAGAATGGACACATATAAATTTGTTTCAACACCTATACCAAAATTTTGTTCGTGACTTCAATATTTGCTGCTCTATACAATTTATTATTATATTCAAGAAGAAAGTTTAGCGGATACAGATGCATACTCTAGTCTAGTAAGCTAATGCGATAAATGTGGCGGAAATCTTTTGGGTACCATCCAATTTTTTCAGTTTTTCAGAATTGAATAGACGAACATTATATTATGTATGTTATACTATACGGAATATAGATAGCACTCACACGATGTCATCTATTTATTTACATATACGAATCATCCAATTAAAAGAATTTTCTCTTCGAAAATCTTGCGAATGTCCATAATCACAATACCAGACATATTCATCAATTAGCATTGACTGGTTTGTATAAAACTTTTGGATGAAAAGTGCAATTCTTTTATATATTAAAGTTCAGGTAAGTTAAGAATTCGTTGACATAGTTTTCAATATAAATTTCAAATAAGAGTCTCTGCATATTTTGGAATCTACTGACGCATACTGCGAATTGTAATTTTTTATACTGGTATGAAACAAACGGTGTTCATGTAGAAACATTCTTTAAACCGTTATCACAATTATACCATGGATTTGCAAGTTTATACAGACCTATCAAATGTTTTTGGGATTTTAAGACGATTACAACGATACCTTGTCGAAATACATCTAGCCGTTTGAAAGATAAGTGGTAATAAAAAAATTTACAAACATGCATATACGCGTGGAATACATGTAGCTTTCTTGGTAGTCGGTTAAAAATAGTATAAAAATTTATGCTGACTATATGTCGAATATCTTAACAATAAAATAATTAAGTTGTTTTATTCACTTGTTTTTAATACCGTTAAAAGAAAATAAAAGTATATCATGTATTATTATTTATATGCGTAAAGCTGATTTAATTCAAGCATAGTATGTTAATCAGCAATGAATATTTCATTTGATTTTATTGACGTTTATTTGTCTATGTGCATTTGTAGTTTAAAATAGCATAGTTAACATATCATACATGCATATATATCATAGGCCGTCAAGATGGAAGTTTTTCAAGTCTCAACTGATTAAATTTTTAGATTTCTGTTCATTACGTTCGTGTATGCTTGTCACAAGCAATGACTATCATTAAATATTTTAGGAAAAATAGCTATTTATAAAAAAATGAATATAAAATAGTGAATTATATAAATATCATAAATTATTTTAAAACAGAAATTGTACCAATTTACTGTTCGTAACTTCCGTAAAAGAGGTTCGTTCAAATAATAAACCCGTAATAAGATTCCTCTAAAAATTACTATTG
Organism: Chrysopa pallens; assembly: GCA_020423425.1. Lineage (NCBI taxonomy): Eukaryota > Metazoa > Arthropoda > Insecta > Neuroptera > Chrysopidae > Chrysopa > Chrysopa pallens. Next base: position 5,508,139 of record CM035591.1, read on the forward strand.
AGTGGACTAAAATTTAAAAATGCGTTAGGATTATAGCAGTTTTAACATATAAAAATAACATGAATATTTGGAATTTTTAACACAAGTAAGTTTTGACATATTTGCGTTCGATTCTCCTTCGAATTTTTAAACAACAGTGTATCCACCTTGTTCTGAGCTATCAATAGCCCTAAAATAATGATATAGGCTAAGACAAGGTGTCCAAGAAATTAGAAATATAAAACAATTTTCTGTACAGTACAAATTTTATTATTTTTTAAGTAAAAATTTTATTATTTTCTTTTTTAAACTGTCTGCTATTTCACCAGAGAAACGTTGTGTTTCACACGAAAATTGTTAAAACATAAATTTTCGCGAAAAATATAAAATATTACTTTCGTAACGATTTACTTACAAACGGGAATTTCAGTATCATAGTATAATTCAAACAATAAAATGTTGAATAAGAAAATGAAGCAAACTATCAAAGCAAAACTTACCCTGTAAAGAAGAATGTTAATAACCATCTTTCATAAACTTAATTTACAAATTTTTCTCGGAATCAATTTCTATATGGCAAACAGAGAAAATAATGTAAAAATACTCATAAATATACACAATATAAACATACAAACAATTCAAAAAAACTTCTCTTAAATCTTTTAAAAATGAACAAATAAGATCAGTTTGTTTTTGAGAAAATTACTATGGTGTTAGCTATGAACGTAATGTTTTTATATATCTATGTTTGTAATTTCTTTATTATCATTTATCATCCAAACGGCAGGATGGATTTCGATGCTTATGGTCACGGTCTGCTCGTCTTAAAAATGCAAGTGTCCTTCAAGAGGGGTTTGAAAACAAAAAACAAAATTGCGGATTTTTTGGCGCAAAATAATTACACGTTAATAAAAAATAATTTACCAAACTTATCGAGTATTAACATTTGATAGTTTTTATTCCGATTAGTTCATTTTTATTGCAAAACTAGCTGGCCTGGCAAACGTCGTTTTGCCACATATTTCTAATTAACTTCAACATTTTCTAAGTATAATAACATATTCTTAACAACTTTCCTCTATTTCTTAATACTGAAAGCTAATGCAAATTAGAATAAATAATGATATTAATATATATTTTAAAGCATACCCGGACACGTTGCGGTGACAATTGATATTACATCGATTGCATGCAAAATTTGAAACAGATTGGACGAAGGAATTCCGTTGTCCCATACAAACTTTGCCTCTGCTTTTCATCCCATTAGGGGTAGAATTTCAGAAAATATTTTCTTATGGGATGCCCGGTATTTGATGTGTAACCCACTATTTGGTGTGGGATATCCGTGACACGAAATATTTATATATACACTCGTGTTTGATGCGGGACACCCGGTACCCCGTACACCCACAATTCGTGTTTATTGTGCTGTGGTTCTCATATACTTGATGAAAAATAGTAAAAGGAAGTCCAGAACCACTAATATAGAAAAGAAGAGATAAATAAATTCTATTTTGAATAGCTGACTCGGGTAAACATTGTTTTGTTATATAAATTATTTCTAATCAACATCAATATCTCCTAAATATAATAACATATTCTCAACTGTCTATAACTTAATAATGAAGCTGCGGCAAATCAGAATAAATTATGATATTAATTAATATTTTGAAGCATACCCACCCGGTTTACGCGTTGCTTTGTTATTTTTCACATTTAAATAAATAATATTACAATCGTTTACATGCGGATGCAATTCTACCCTTAGGGGAAGAATTTCAAATCCTTTCTTATCGGATTACCGGTATTTAGTGTGCACCCGGTACATTATATGCACCCGGTATTTACCTGGTATTTGCTGGGATACACCCGGGACCGCGTTCACCCGATAATTTTTGCTGTGGTACATATACACTTGATGAAAGGTATATGGACCTCTTGAACCAAGAATGATTCCGGTAATACTTGAACAAGAGTTTGAGTTGAGTTTTAAAAGTTCTTTATTTCTTATTCAACATAGTACATAGATATAACAGTACATATTTTTGTTCCTTATTAGTAATTGTTCCCGTTCCTTTTTGGAACCCTTCCAATTGTTTATATGTTTATTTTTTTTTAATATTTTGTATTTATAGCTTTTAGTAATTTATATTTACCATATGCACACTTTATATAGTTGGCAGTTCGTCATACTGCTAGTGAGAAGAGATAAAGAAGTTTTATTTTGAATTTCAAAATTAGATTTTGGTTTCTATGGAAATGATGATTTGTAACATGTGAGAAAAAAAAAGACAAAATATGTTTCACAGCTAGGAACATTTTGTATTCGAAAATTAAATTGTCGTTTATAGTATTTTCTTTACTTATTATTTATGTTTAAACCTTCCCTGAACTTTTACGAATATTTCAAGACCAAAATTAGCCTAATCGGTCCAGCCATTCTCGAGTTTTAGCGAGACCAACGAACAGCAATTGATTTTTATATATATAGATTAACAACTTTCGTTTTTTCGATTGTTTATAAGTATGAGATGTCCATTATTAATTTTTTTATGAATTTTAAAAGAATACTATCATACATTAGCATTTGTTTCGTATAAATTGTGTATATTGATTTCTTTGAATACTTTAATTATACTCAAAGCTACTTTGGTTTCTGAAAATATCTTTTATGTGCATTAATTATCTTGATGTGATGCGCATTATGTGTGTAAACTTCTTTACACTCGAAATGAATACATACATTCAAGTATACATGTTTAAATTAAAAAAACAAAAAGAAAAACCAAATGCAAAACAAAAAATTTATACGTAATGCATTAAAACGAGCGAAACAAGCAAGATTGATTGAATTTAAATGAAAATTTAAAGCCAAAATAAATACCCGGATTAAATTGAGTAGCAGGCAGGATCCATTAATTTTGTTCGGTTTATAATTTGCAATTAGTTCCCACCGGCTACTCAACTTAATTTAATTTTAGCTTTATAGTTTCATCGAAATTTAATTAATTTTGTTTTGATCGTAATAGTGAATTACATAGAAATTTTCTGTTTGCAGTCGGTTTTTTGATATTTATATTGTTTATTTTATTTATACATGGATTTTAATGGAAAATGATTATGTGGCCAATCTGTATAACAAAATCCAGTACATTTTTTTGCCCTTTAATAAATAATTTTTTGGTGGAAATCGTTCTTATTAGTCGTTCTTAAATTTGATACAATTCACATTCGAGTTTTTTACGGCCAGTTCATGCACCACTAGAGTAATCTATTTAATTGAAAGATTTTAGTGCCTATGTTTGGAATTTTAAAAATTATTTTTCTTTGTATCAATAACTCAGTACAAGATTCCCATATGCTACGAAATACAAACCCCTTCCAACAAAAACTTCAACAAAAATTACAATGGAATTCAAATACATACTGTTTCAATTTAATAAATGTACGCGTATTATTTAAACGTACACACTATGCAACCGATCAATGCTACATTTCGAAATGAAATAATTCAGAAAACAATTTATATTCTCTCGAATTGTTACCGGTGCTGCATCGACGGACTATCTAGTAGCTCTCACTATAGCTAACTCCATTCACATTGTGTGATATATTATTTTTGATTATAAATCAACGTACAGAAAAATAGTATAATTCTACAAGCGCAAATTCAATTACTTTACTGTACAAACTGGTACTTTAAAATTAAGGTTGGTACTTTAAGATATTTATAATATAAAATTGTACAAAATGTAGAAGCATTTATCTCGCTAAGCCTTTTTATATAACAAGCTTCAATAAGTGCTTAAAATAGTCTAGATTTCACGTAAAGAATAGGAATTCATACTGGTTAGTAGCCATTATTGAACATATATAATTATTGTTTGCGTGAGTTTAAATTAGATTAAATTTACCGTAACCTACAAGAAAAAACAATCAACAATTATAACATTTTAACAAGTATACATATATTCTAACCCAGAAATAAATTGTACAATCTACAATCCACAGTTTGTACACAGATTACCCATGCGTGTGTAGAATGGAGATCTAAATCGATTGCTGCGTCACTAATTAATATTTGTTATAAAACGTTCATATTCTAGAAAATGTTATTTGATTGAACTTCTTTGCATGTAAATGATATAGCAATTATGTTTAACTGTAAATATAAATAAGGATTTAAATTTGTGAGTAAATTTTCAGAAAGTTATTAAGTCATACACAATTCACAGTAAGATTTGATTAATATCACAGACAATAAATAATAAATCAAAAATAATAAGTAGTATTTTCTAATCAGAGCAGCGAAAGAAAATTTTGACTATATAAATCTATGTTAAATTTATTGTAGCAGTTCAAATTCAATCAAGTTTTATTATTTTTAATACTTTTCAATAAATTAGATCCTAATGAGTTTGTGCATCAAACTTTTAGAAACTGTTGAAAATAGAAGACATTTAGGAAGAGACACATACAGTTTAATTTATGACCGTTTAATTTAATTATTGGAAAATAATTCATTTCAAAATTATTAAAGAAGCTTGTTTCTTTTTGATAGTATGTGTACTCACACATTTTGTAAATAATAATTATTTTTTGATGGAGAACCCGTAATGCAAGTGGTATCTTACCATTTCGAAGCATTTATGGCATATACATGTATGGTAATATATGATAAAAAAATAACTACTTGCCATATTATAGCATACTTTTTTCAAATTTAATCACGGAATAATTACATCACTAAAAGTTAAAATAAAACAGAAAAATAAATGCATGAATTTCTAATTTGATTTCCTTTTCACTTAAGCATCATAACTAAAGGATAAACATTTATCACACAGATTGACATATTAAGAAAATATGATTCGATATTAAGAAAATAAATTTTTTGTTGAGAAAATTTTTTGATATAAAGAAAATAAACATCTATAAATCAAATTTCATCTTTCAGGATGATTTGAACATCCTAGATGCAAATATTCCGAAAGGACACGTAGGGGTATTGCGAGACATAGGGTATTTGCTTTTAGAATATTCAAATTTCTCAACAAAAACTGTTGGAACTTTTGAAAATACTAATTAACCCTACCTCAGTATTTTTTTAGCACATGGATTACATGTGGGAATGTTGCTAAAATGTTATAGCAGTTTTTGTTGAGCTATTTTACAATTTTTTAAATTTTTGTGTAGAAAATTGTCAACATTTTTTTTGTACTAGGGTCACCTGTGAGAATCGTCAAAACAATTTTTATAAAAAATCTTAAAAACATTTTTCAGTTTTTTACAATTAGGGTATATCCAAACCAGTCTTAAAGATATAGTAAGTAATTATCATGTTGGGTTTGTGGCAACTGAAAGTGGTCATAAAACGACTTCTTCATTATCTTAATAATTTCACCAACCTATACATATGCAAACGTAGCAGCGCTTTCAGAAACAAATTTGTGTCTGGATAAGTGCCAGGGAATCAACTTCGAGACTCACAGCGTTCTTACAAATTTTACTTGTTACTTAAAATCTTTTATTTTACGAAAAACTTAGAAGCCAGAAAAGCTTTGGACGGCCAATTTAAGATGAATACTAAGTTTATCCTGATTTAATATTTCCGATACAATATTTTCATCAATGAAATTTTCAAAACTGTTTGTCGAATTACTACTGATGGTAAGAGTAATATGGACCATATAAATCAATAAAAACTAATCTCCGGCATTCAACTAAACAAAAGTTATTATTGCAGCGTATGCTACCTATATATGTAAATGCGTTTGGTATATGCTATTCTCTGCATAAATAGCAATAATCAGTAGACTGTGAAATTACCATTGAAAATAGTCCATTTTTTAAAATACTATATATATATATATATATATATATATATATATATATATATATATATATATATATATATATATATATATATATATATATATATATATTTATATTTATCAATACAAATTTTTTTCTCCTTAGATTTTATTTTCTAGAATATGTTTGTAAATGTAAAATTAAAAAATTCATCAACTGTATATACACTGAAATTCCAATAAAAATATATTTTCTATTCTATGATAGACAGGACGTTCAAGGTAGAAATGAAAATGTTTTGAGAAGCAATTGTCTACAATTAACAGTATAAGAGGAAAATTATGTTTTGTTAACACGAATAACTGCTAAATGTTTGTTGAATAAGTATTTATTTAACTTCAAATAACATTCCAACTTTAAAACTATCGTTTCTAGCCTAAGCTTTACTTAACATAATACGTTTACTTATATGTACTTTTCTTATCGAGGTTTGCAATATTTTATAAAAATGGAAAAATTTTTAAATAAAAACTTAGCCCAAATGGATGTATAAACCATTCCTATACCAGACTCAAGAAATATATGCATTCACTTAAGAATAAATAGGTATAACCCTGCAAAGATTCTGGTTCTAAGTGCCAGGCAATTTTTGGAAATTTAGATTCAAATGAATTGCCTGTGAATGACTACTCAGTTGAATAAAATATTACTAAAACGAATAACATCAAAAAACAAGTAACACTAATGAAGAGAGAAGGTAACTTTTTTTCTTTATAAAATTATTTAACATTAAAATTGTATATTTAATTACTAGAAATCATTGAACTATTGAAATATTACAACATAATAAACATTTTATAATTTGGAAATATTTTCTTTAACCTCTTTAAGCCATATTTGTTTATTTTCAATATCCTAAAATTTGTGAATTATGAGGGTCAATGATAAATGATTTTTAATTAGGCAGTCAATGTTTCCCAATGTTCGATTGACAATGCAAAATTATGACATAAAATTATTTTACACAACTTTATTGGTGGCGAAAAATTTTTTTTTGAAGTTATACCTCTTCTGGCGTGTTTGGATGAGAGTAAATTTGTGCGCTGTGTGCGCACGATCCCATGAAAACGACATGATGAAGTCGGCTACTAAAAAATATTTCTTTAAATGACTAAAAATTTAATTAATGGGGGGATAATTAAATTATATAAAAATATAGTTTAATTATCAAATAAAGACTGATTAGAAACATTAGTTAATTAAATAAATACAATTTAATTAACTAATAAGTAAAAATGTATACGAAGTATAAAGAATAAAAGGTTACACTTTTAGAGTGCACTAGAAAAAAATTGTAATGGGCACAACCAGACGTATTCAAATAAATATGTAAAAATTTACCATACCGATTTTTGTCGTCATGTCCAGAGATTTTAGGAATCGAAACTGGAAGAAATGTTTGACATTCTTTGGAGAAATGCTTCATAATTTCTCCATCATTAACTAATTCAAAGGTAATATTTAGGAGAAAAAGGTAGTCCAAATATGAATATACATCAGCAATATTGAAAGAGAATATAGACCACACTAGTTCAATTTATTTAAGTAAACATCTTTAAACAAACAACAGTATTGTGAAAATGATTACAATTGAATATTATAAAATATGGACATCAAAATTATTTAATTAATACTAAAATAATTCCCTTTACATTTTAAATTAGAAAAAAAAGGAACTTACTTTAACTTATATTAAAGAGCACTGGTATCTCAAAATTTAAAAATCACTTTAGCCAAAAAACAAGTTACAATTATATTTTAATTAGTACTCTCCATCTTGTGAAATATCGTGTTCAAGTTCGCGTCTGCTATTCAACAGACCTTTTATTGGATGTGACTATGTCGAATGCTCGTATGCAAGTCTATCGCTCAATCAACTCGGCTTGTTAGGAAAACCAACCTATTTTTGTTGATTAGATAAAATAACTTATTATGCTTAATACATAACAACAAAAAATTAAAAAAACTTATTGTGTTGAGTTATTTGTGTATAAAATATACACAAATAACGTAACATAATATAGTTATCACTCACATGTCTATTCAATCATTACCAGAAGAACCTATGTATATAGCTTAGTATATTTAAAATATGTGAAAATATATTTGACCCATTCACATGACAATTATGATGATTGTTTATTTTGACTATATATCTAATTTTACTGAAATAACCTTTTTGATTAATTTTAATATTTTTCTTCGATCTTTACTGCAGTTTTGTTTTAGAAATTTTTTTTCAGACACCAAAGAAGTATAACTTCTAACGCGTGTATTATACATAAGTAAACACACACATTTTTTTTATCTTCAAAACACGTTATCATACAAACCAAATTTTGATACCTACCCTTTTTATATTCGACATACATATAATATGCCAGACTATATTAATTTTTGTGTAAGGTTTCTAATGCTAAAAAATATTAAAGTCACAAACAAAATTTTGCTATGTGTGTTCAGAGAATCACCTAATTCGCCTATTGACCCATGTCCGACCGTCACCACGATAACTAAAAAACGAAAAGAGATATAAAGTTGAAATTTTGTTACTCTACTCTCAACATAATAATTCACAATAAATGAGTCGTTAATCAGCCAAATCAGTCCTTTAGGTCGAAAGGATCCATGCCCACCTTTTAATCTATAAACGGTAGATGAGAAATTCAAAGACAAAAATTTTTGTTTCTGTAAAGAAACATATTGTATTAAAGCTGGAATTATGTGAAATATAAATATAATCGTGAAAAATGTTTTTAAAAACAAATAGTTTTAATATTTGAACTTTGATATCTTATGACTCCAATTTGGTTCATAAATTTATGGGATCCAATGAACTGATTAGGCCTAAAGTCAAATAGACGCGATTTCTTTGTTATCTACGAGTGTAAGGATTCAATTCGCAAGTATTCAACATATCATTTATTTGATCGTATTTTCATTTTGCTCCGTACCATACTGTTCAGTATCATTCGTATACTGTTCAGTAATAATGATATTGGTTTTTCTAAACGTTACTTTAATGATTTTTGGAAGTAAATTTCTTATCTCGCGATTGATGAATGGGACCAAAATGATGAAAAGCGTGCGGCATTCAGATGCGTCAGAAACTTTACATTCTACATTATACACTTAAACATAGATCCTACCCCATCTCTCGTTCTTATTTTAATTTTGTGATTATTTCCTAATTACTATACTAAACAAAAATTATCAAAATTTCTTAAATTATTTACTTTTTATAAAACACGTCATTTGTTTATTTAAAAACTAAAAATATATGCTGGCTAAAACATCATCTGTTTGAATTTTGAGGTCTATCGTAAGGAATTTGTAATGTTTTAATGATGAAACCATTTTTTGTAAATGTGAAACGTTTTTAGAATAACTGTACGATTGTACCAGTACACGTAAAGGTGCATCAGATATATTCTTTCTGAAATCATTTAAACAGAAACAATAATTAATATCGTTTATTTACAAAGCACTGGTCTATTCTCAAAATGTTTTTCAAAGGTTGAAACGATATAGTTACAAAGTTTCTTCATTGACCAAAAGAAGTTCAACAATAAAACCATTTAATAAGTATTCGAGGTTACAATTTAAACTTAAACTAAAAAAAAAAAAAAAAAACTATAGAAACACTTTTTTGATAAATAAAATTATGAAAGCTTTAAAGAGCTAAGAAATTAACACAAGAATAATTAATTCATAAATAATTTTGTTTTTCAAATCAAAAAAATTTAAATTGTGTTTAAATTCGCAGAAATCAAAATAATTCCTACTCAAACTAATATTATATTTATCACTCTCTTATTCATATAACAAATAGCTAGTTTTCTGTATAATATACGTGGCTCTCAAAGTTAGTATATTACACTAAAAAGTGAAATCAAAAAAATTACACAGTGTATGTTAAATTAAAAGATCAAATAACAAAACATAAAGAAAAATTTCTCTACTTTCCTTCTGTCATTATGCTCATCTTTAAACCAATATTTTTTTTATGGATTAATAAGTAAATATGTAAATATACATAATAGTTTTTATGCATATTTTTTATATAAAAGTAATAAGAGTTGGATGTGTCATGCATTCAAAAATTGCGAACAACAGATAAATATTTACAAGGAGTTTTCACGAGCCTTATTTGTATCATTTGCACAGATCTATGAATATAATAGCCCTACATTATGCTTGAAATATAATAGCCCTACATTAAGCTTGAGTTAAGAATAATTTAGTGTATTCCTAGACACAGTCTGTTATATCAAAATAAAGTCGATAATATAATTTTGTCAGTTTATTCTTTGGTTATGGTAGAAGAAAGAAAACATTTTAGTTTTATTTTAAAGAAAACATATAAATGCAAATTCTGAAATTTTGGAATATAATCATAATAATAGCATACTTTATATGATTTCAAAAGAAATTAAACACCATTTAAAATGATTTTAAAGTAAAAACATCTTAACAATAGTTTACACACACAGCTGGATACAATAAATACATGTTCTCCATACATATTAAATCAAAATTTATGTAAGAAAATCAAGCAGCAGCCCCGTAATGTAAATGTGTATATAAAGGCTCTCTGATCTGTATTTAATATATAATATAAGAAGTTAAAACTTCTCTTTAACAATTGACGAACAACAGAGTATAAAACTTATCGTATACATAAAACGTTATTGTATTTTATTTAAAAAAATAAAATAACATAAAAAGAAAAAACCTAAAATACAAATTACAAGAGAGTTTATTAACCTTAGGAAATAATTCATGGCAGAGAAATTGAGTTCGATAATTTCTAATACGATACGAGTATTAAAAACATCATACATGCAAATATATTAATATTATTATTATGACATAGTAGTGTAACTGACTGCCATAAATTTGCCGTGACTACCATATTATAAATTTCGATTTTTTCCCCAATTTCCTGAATCAAATTAAATTGGGTAATTGGGGAAAAAATCAAAATTTATTCGAAAAATCCTAGAGGTCTCATTAATAATTACACATATTATTCTTATTTTACTAAAGCTAAAAATTTATCAGTGACTTGGATAAGTAACAAAAGGTGACTGGTATCCATAGTTGGAAATTTATTCGAAATAATATTTATTATTAATGATAATAAAATATATTGTAATATAATATAATTATAATATAATTATTGTATAATTAAAATATAATTATAACATAATTATAATATAATTATTATATAATCGTAATATAATTATAATATAATTATAATATAATTATAATATAAGTAAAATATAATTATAATATAATTATAATATAATTATGATATAATTATGATATAATTATAATATAATTATAATATAATTATAATATAATTATAATATAATTAGAATATAATTATAATATAATTATAATATAATTAGAATATAATTATAATATAATTATAATATAATTATAATATAATTATAATATAATTATAATATAATTATAATATAATTATAATATAATTATAATATAATTATAATATAATTATAATATAATTATAATATAATTATAATATAATTATAATATAATTATAATATAATTATAATATAATTATAATATAATTATAATATAATTATAATATAATTATAATATAATTATAATATAACTATAATATAACCAAATCAATCATTTTGGTGCTAAAGCTATAGTCAAATAAACAACGCGTATTATTTATAGTACATACACTATGATTGATAATATAATTACAAACATGAGTCATTAAATTTGACGTCATATTACTAATTATAAACTTATTGATTTTAATTTAATTGGTGAAAATATGAAAGTCAATAAATATATCCAAATTACAAATTGCTTCCTAAATAATCATAATATGGCACTTATGAATGTCGTGCTTGACAATGGAAAATTAGACTTGAGGAATGCTCCAAACGAAAATGAATAATTAAATAATTTCTTTGGAATATTAATAGAGGCTATTGATGTTGAATGTCTAGTAAAAAATTACAATGGTTTCCAGAATTAAGAAAGTTGAGTAGTTAACATCAGGTATAAATAAATACTTGAAAACTGTATTTGGTCTATTTAATTATAATTATATTATGATTATATTATAATTTAATTATCATTTTACTATAATTATAAATATAAATTGCCCTATGAAGCAAGAAGGAGATCTTTACACACAAATAAGCAATAGTAGAATCATCTTTTAAACAATCTCAATTGGACTGTATTCAAAAGATGTTTCATAATTTAAGCTTTGAAAGTCATTACCAATTTTTATGTCCTTAATGTTTGTATACAGTTCTGTAATTATTATCTATGATTTTGTAATTTTTGTATTGAGAGCATCAATTTCGTTTCCTTATTAAGGCTAGTGCTGCGTAATAAATAAAAAATTAGTTAATGTTTTATGCGTATCCTGGTTTTTTAAAAGGAGAAGACATATTTTATTTCAGACATGTGTAGATGTTTAAGAGATTTATTCTGAGATATACAGTTTTTGTGGTAGTATCAATAATCTGCGTAAATTTCTTTAATTATAACTAAGATTTGTTTTTGTGATTTTCGTAATCCTATCTTTAGAGAAAATGAATTTAGTATTTTATTTGTTTGAAAAAAGCCTGTCATCGTTATATTCGTTATTGAGTCTTTATACCTGTAATTAATTTTGTTTTACATTGTTCGTTTAGATATGAACTTCTAGGTAAATATTCTAAATTGCTTAAAATTTGTTTATAAATTTTATTTTTGTATTTAAAAACCTCGGTTTCAATAAATTGATTCAGTTCAAATATAATATTGTTTACTTTATTGCTTTTATAATTATACTTATAAGCTACCTTAGAGAAAAGAACGTTTTTATTTGAAAACTAAACTAATGGGTTAGCTTCGGACAAAACTGAATTGAAAAATTAAAAGATAAAATTTTTGAGTAGAGATGTTTTTTTCGAATACTTCTTAAACAAGCTGTTTCATGTTTCGCTACATTCTCCATCAGTGCGAAATATTTTTTTTCTTGTCAAAAGAATTATTTTGTGCTGCTGATGCGTTATTAGTAGAGAAGGCTTCAGCCAGGCATATGTTTGTACATATTACTGTATCGATTATGCATTTGTTCGGCATTCGTTTTTCCAGTTATTGATTATTAACAGTTTAGTCACTATTATCAATAACCTTTCTTGCGGTCGTGTGGTCACTGTTAAAAGTAAATATATATACTTAAATTTTTGAATGAGCTTATCAAAAAACGTGTTTGAATCAGTTTGCATACAGCTGTATGTTAAGTTTATACTATCATTACAATATGTTTGTAAGGAAACGCCCGTCATAATTCTGTCGGTTTGGATGTCAACATCGTCATGCGTCTTAATTCCCTAAAATTATCGTTGATTTTCCCAATTAATATTATTTGTATCGTCTAATGATATAAATACAATGCACCTTTCCCTAACATCTTACTTTAATTTAACTATTACGCTGCTTTGCTCGATCATATTACATTAAGTTTCAGTACATATAAATTTCAGGTACATATAAAGTTTATATTTCTCATATTTTCTTTAAAATAATACGAAAAATCACGGTATGCTATATAGGTAGCTATCTATGTAGACTATGCTCATAGTAGTAGACTATGAGTAAAGGTCCCCCAGACATACTTTAAAAGACTAAAACATTTTCAATGAGTTCTCAATAGTGTAGAGAATAAGGTTTATGGGTTATAAGTTTCCAGACCTCGTGGCTTAAGTAGACAGGGGTTAATAATTTTAACAAAGAGTTTTTTTAAGATTTTACCATTTTTTTATGTCGAAGCATTTATTCAGATTTTATGTCTTATAAAGGTTCAAGGTTTATGACTATTTTTTCTTAACAACGTTCGGTCATATTTTTCCCTATTCATATTTTTCGAGTATTTTGTACACGTGTAGGTAAAAAAGAACGCGAATAAATAAAAATAAATCAGAAAGAATATTACCTTTAATTGATCTTAGCCTAACCCATTCACTTTTTGAACTATTTAAAGTTTTTAAATTCGATATGGTGCAAGTTTTCAAGCTAAAGATTCAAAATATTTCGAATACATAAAATGTACAATATTTCGAAATAATTATAGTTTTTCCAAGTTTATGACTTAATTCTGTCTTTTTACCTTATTATTAAATGAACTACCTATTCAAATTATATGAATATTCACTCAAGAAATTGCCATCAATATCAACGATTTTTTGGTAAATTCGAGAGAATTTAGAATTTTATTGAATTTTTTCTTCTATACGATTAAATCTAAATTTTTGAGGAGCATATAACAGTGTCAGACGCCAAACAAATATTTTTATAACTAGGCGATTAAACGATAAGACTATTTAAAAATGTAGGCAGGTTTGTTATCCTACTTTACCACCATTATGTACCGTAACTGTGTTTTTTAAAATCTAGAAAATCAATTACAAATGCAATCATTGTATGCAGAAAGAACAATGTTTCTTTCCAATTTTCCACTTTTCCCTTGAATCGATAACAACAGTTTATTATAAAGTTAAATACAATATAAAAATAAATTTAAAATGAAAAAAGAGAAAAAGCTTTTTAAATCAACCTCATACTACACAAAACATAATATGAGAAAGTACAAAAGAGAAAATAACTTTTAACTCTTGTGAACAATACTTTATGTGGTGCGGTGTATAGAAGAATGCAGAAAGAGAAATACATTCAGCTCCTAAAAACCATAGATTTACACGCTAAGCTGTCTTCGAAAATAAAAAAACGAAAACTTTAAATATATTAAAAACTGTTTTTACCCGACTATGGCAAATAGAAAAGGATGGGTTATGATTTAAGCAGTATATGCATGTATACATATACATGTCTGTAGATATGTACGGATGTTCCACTATAGCAACTAAACTACAGAACTGATTTAGATGAATTAGGTGACTATCAATTAGTTATTACAGTCCGGGGGCTATAGGCAAAACAAAATAAAATAAATTTACTGGATGCACGAACAGAAAAAGTGGAGGTTAAAAATTATTTTTTTCTTGAAATGGATCTTTTTGGGTATCAAATAATACAGCTTAAATCATATATTTCGAAAACATATATATTAATAGCATTTACCCAACTCCAAAAGTTAAAGTAATATATTTCTCTTCATTAAGCACCCATTTATCGAAACCAAAATAAATATATTATAAAATCAAAAAATGTGGTCTTTGCACAGGAACAATTTTGCAAGTTATAATATAAAATCATAAAATTTTTTGTTTTAAATAATGCGTTATACGTATAATTAATTAACATTTGAAGCTGTATAAAATCAACCGAAACCATACCGATACATACAGACCAATCAACTTCAAACAAAATCATCTTCAAGGTTAAGCCATAGAAAATTTTTAGCCTAATATTACAGTATTCTTAATGGGAAATACATTTAACTTAACCTATGAATTTCAGTTTAAATCAAATGCATTCTCCATCAATAGCGTCTTTGTAAAAAGATTGAATACTTAAAACAAAAACACTTTAAATATCTAGGCCAATTGCTTAATTTTGAGAAAAAGAAAACCCAGAGGTTCAACATGTATAACATCGAATTCTTTGCGAAAATATTGGACATTAAAGTAGATTTTTAATACAGAAATATCTATACCTTTGAATCAATCAATACTCATACTTTTGTTTTGTACACTTACGGAGTGACATGTGTACAAAACAAAAGCTCTTAACACGAACAAAATTTACGTACATCTCAACGAAAGATTGAAGAAGATATGTTAATGCCACACGCAGTCAAATAATAAAAAGTTCAAATGTAATAGCCAAAATTAAAATACACCTATTACATTAAAATTCTTAAAACGGCGAGGAGCTGGTCTTGTAGTTAGGTACGAGACAAACGCTGAGTAAACTGGAAATCTGATACCACAAAATAGAAACCGTGATGGAATACAGATGGTCCAAACTAGCTTTAGATAAACGTGCCAGCTGTAGGAAGCATTTTCCCAACTAGTTGGTTAGTTTAATATTTTAAAGTTTTTTTTTTTTAACTTTAATGCAATATATGTATAATTGTCTGCCTAGAATCTTGAAATTTTGCCGCAGATATCTTCAACCGTATGATCTGAAATTTTATATACACATTCAATTTGGATGACAATGCATGGTTAGCTATGTGACATTATTCTGAATCCTGCTTATTTTTAATGCATTTCTACAATATGGATATCGAATGAAAGAGCTTGCTGAGAATCAGTTGAAAAATAAAGTGACGCACTAAGTTCGTGATACTTTCTACAATATAGTAAGTAAATTAAAGCTTGTTTTTAAAAAGGCTTTTTACTTTTAACTTATTTTACATAGATCAATTAGAAACAACGTTTTTACAGGAAGGCAGTTTTTTTTTCAACTCTGCAGTTCATTTTGAAGTAATAATTAGTCGGAGATATGAGCAAAGACAAAGTTAACAACGAACCACTGTATGTAGTTATATCAAAATAGACAAAATATTATATATCATACAATATCATGATTGGGGTTATATTGCAACTGCAGCATAATAATGAAGTCACATATATGTATATATAAATAATACTTATACATCAATTTCTTCCGGTGTTTCTTAATGCATCACCATGGCTATGTTTCGAAACGTGATGCTGGTACTGGACAATTAGGTATGGCAACTAAATCACTAAACCTACAACAAGCATTAAAAATATATTTATAAACTTGAATGACCAGGCATCATACACCTAATCCATCACTGACCATGACTTAAACCAGCACAATATGGCAGCTATTGATGACGTACGTCATACCTTAATGCTCTGCCACACCATCATATTTTCGAAACATAGCTTTTGTCTTCATCGCAAACATTGGTACGTACATCCTTTATAGCCCATTTGTATAACATCGCGACAAGTCACTTATGTATATATATTGATAATCTATCCAGACGTCTGGACAAACACAATTGATTATATTTTGGATTGTATCCAATTGTTTGATGTTGTTCTGTATATGTATATATTCTTAAACTATATCTTCAAGGAAGTTTGTTGTATACTTAGAAAAGTTTTCGAAATAGGATTATTTAGAATTTGTAGTCAGTAATCAATAATAAGGAATTATAATTTAAATGAGTATCGTTTCTATATTGTCAATATAAAAGTCGTTTAACTATACATGGTGTTCAAATAACTAGCCGAGCTTGATTGATTGTCAATAATTTTCTTAGAATTTCAAAAGAAACATTAAGTTTCCTTTTGCATATATTTTATATACATGCAAAATGAGTAACTTGTATTTTTGATATTTTTGGAATTAATAATATCTTAAAAACTGTGCAACGAATTACTTTGATCGACGTTTTCAATTGTTTATTTAAAAACAATTTTTTTCAATTTATACAATCCTTTTCGAAATCATATTTTCTTAAAGAGTTCTTAAATGTCTGTTAGATCAATGTAGAGTTTTAGCCAAGCACTTTGATTCAATTCTATTACTTTATTAGTAATTAATTAATTTAATTTTTTTTTTAATATCAATTAATTTTTTTATAAACATTATTTTTACTTTGTATACTGAATAATATTACTTTTTATATTGCTTTTTTATTGGATGAATTTGCAATGAGCTTTTTATTTTTATAGAGACTTAATATTTTCAGGATAAAACGGTAATATGTAACTACAGATAATATGTAACATTTACTACATCACCGATCGATTCTCTATCCAAATGATTAATTTCTTCATCACTTTGTTTTCTAAAGTTATTCATTGCTATGTATTGAACAATACTGCAACGATAAAAAAAGATGATTTGAACCCAAATCTGAAAATATTAAAGGTTTAGCTTTATTAAAGTTCTTCATACACTTGTCGTTTGCTTTAGCATATACACTGCATTTACCTCGAGTACCATTTTCTATAAAATGTATTATATAATATACATTATTAGTTCTAGCGCTACTATTAAACTTTTCAAAATTCCATTCCAACTTAAACCGGGTGAAGTATTGTTATGATGTGGATCGAGATCAAATGTTTTTATACAAATCTTGCAAAAATTTTCTAAAATATCTGTTAGAAGTAAAACAACATTTTTAAAATAAATATTACTATAATAACCAAATGTTTTATTATTATTATTATTATTTTAAGTCAATTTTCAACAACTTAGGTCATATATTGACTACATGGGGATATTCTATACAACACCAACACACAGCAATACTACACGGTCGTCCATTCAAGTACTTACTGTGTATAATGTTGCTAAAATTTGTTAATCGGCTGAGATAAACAATTAAGTATTTTTGATATTAATACAATAATTTTTTATTTTGATTTCTGATATTCGAATGTATAATGATCTACTCAGTGGATTATGCTTGTTCATATTCACTTTAAAGCATAATATTTTTTATAAAGGCCATCCACTGCCACGTTCTTGAAATTCTTCACTTCTAGTTATAATATTTTTAAAGCATGAATCACTAACTATTGAATATAGATCACATGAATCATTTACAACTCCACACTGTTAAATGATTTCAAATCTTTAATTTGATAATCTTTATCCTAATCATATGAATTGAATGGATTCCATTCACCCACTTTTATAGAATGTTCAATTTTTTGTGGTGAAATAAGAAAAACCACTATTTGTATTTTGTGTAAAGTCTTCGATTTAATTTTGTTCATTTATACAAAACTTTCATTTGACACTGAATACTTATAAAATAAATTCGAATATATCAGGGTATAAATAAATTTAGTTTGTGCTTAGGAATTTTATTATAAGAACCGTTATTGGAATCGTCAGAAAAATATAAACTAGGCATGGCCTCTTTCTAGGTATCCCAAGCCGACTTCGCGATATTTTACAAAAATGTTACTATGTTTCACTTCTATGCAATATTGTTTTATAGTAGTTATAACCGCAATTTTGTTGTGTCGCACGCGATTTTGTTTGTGATATTATATGTATTATGAACTAATATAATTAATGGAATAATAGTTATAATATATATTTTTGTTAATTTTTGTTAACTTTGTTTGCTCTCCGTTGTCCAACTATTGGTTGAATATTTTTTCTTTTTACTAGAAATATCTTTATGGGTCTTGCAGATCCGTTTCCTTTTAAAATCTCTATACGTTAGTTTTAAACCCAAGCAACAGCTTTATAAAATTCATTTGTTTCCATTTAGAGCTATGTGGGTACATCTTGAAACAGATGTCAGATCATGTTGTTAGGTTGAACAAACTTTAACAAAAATAATGTTTGTATATAAGCTATTAAATTTTATCAACTGATCAACAGGCAGGACATATCAACTAATTTAATAAAAATAAGAGTTTAAATCACTCAAAAATACTTAAAAATCATTAATTAAAAATCTCATTGGAGACCTAATAGAAAAATAAATAAATCAACAATTACTAATCGTTTACACAAAACGATAACAATACAAAAAAAAAAAAAAACATAAACAAAAAAATAAATAGAAAAACCTTCCTACACAATGAAATAAAAATTAAAATTGTTAATTAAGTAACATTTGCGTTAAAAACTAAAACAGTTAACATAACAGAAAAGTAAAAAAATAAAAATAAAGCTATTTGTTTTTCTATACATACGTTTCGTTTGAATGTGTAGGTAATACGAACAACATATTTCGAAACTAATTAGTAACAACTCAACAAAACAAAAGTTTTGTGAATAAATTGCAAAATAAAACTTATTGTAATTATTTAGTAAGTATATGAAATGAAACACAACTAATAGAAGTATGTCGAGATAGCAAGTAGGTGCTTTTACTAATAAGTTTGTATGTTAAAAACAAATTATTTAATTAATTTCACATTCTTTATATTACTCATTGTTCTTGGATTTAAATTTTTTTTTCAATAGACATTGAATTTTGTTAAGAAAACAGGGAACAGAGGCCATACAAAAATATGGTTTGGTTAGTTTTTCTCCATCCTATATGGTTTTTTTAAGCTATTGCATAGCTTCTATCGCGGGCCTTGAGCGCGGGGACCGAATCCAGAAATTCCGTAACGAAAAAACCTCACACCTCCGACGGGCAAGGAGGTGTTCCTTGAAGGCGGTGTGGCAAGGAGGTGTGGTTTGTGGATACAAAATGCTATGCAATAGCTTTACCGCGGCAGTCCCCGAGTGCCACACGTCTTTTTTTAATAAGCCTTTAGTTGTCTTTCTGTAATTATAATTATTATTATCCACTGTCCGGTTTCCGATTGATCTGAAATTTAGCATGAATATGTAAATCGGATAGCATTTCAATTTTACGACATAATATAGTACAAAAATAATGTGAAAACCCATTTCATTTTTATCACTGCGGTTCCACCTAATTTTGATAGTATATACTTATCCATAGACTTCAAAACTACATATCCGATGAATGTAATTCTTTTTAAATGTGTGATTTGTTCGATCTTAAGAGATAGAAAAATGTTTTATTGCTATTATTTCCTTTTTTATTTCAAAAATAACGATTTGCGAGCTTAATTTTCTATAAGCCATATCACATTGTAACATATGGCAATGTGCGTTACTGATTTGAAAATGTGGAATGTGCGTTGCTAGGTTGAAGAGGCATGAAATAGATGGCGAAAATATTTTCTAATCAATTGGTGGATGTTCTAAGCTGATTATCGGTCTGTTCAATAGTTTTAGTTTTGCAGTTGAATTTTTTGGGAGACTTTCCAAACATGTCATCCGTATAATAGAACACTCATTGTACTTATTAGCCTTTAATATTTTCTTTTTTTACGTGCCTTATTTGTGCGAGAAATCTACAAAAAGATCGAAGTTGGAGAAGCAGCTTTAACGTTCTGGATCCTTTGGAATCCACTATCATATATCAACTACGACCTGTTAAATGCGCTATATTAATTAACTGATTGCTAATGAGCATTGTTACTATCCTTGTTATTTGTGATTATTCTTATCTTGCTCGATTTTCGTATGTTTATTCTCGTTCCACTAAGCCAATATATGATTATCATCAATTCACATATATTTGAATAAATTTGTGCATTTACATTTTCAATTCAGGCATCCGTTTCACACTATTTGGAGGCAGAAGTTATTTTTAAAAAAATTTATAAAACACGGTATATATTGATGTTAATAAACTTGATTTTATTTAATTGAAGTGTACTCCTAAATATTTCTACTAAAATTATATTCGAAAAATATGAGCTAATATATTTTAGAAATAAAAAATATAAGAATGGAAATGCTTACATTACCGTACAGTTTGTTGTATCAGACTTGAAAAAAAGTTGAGATTAAAAATAAATATATATTACTATAACTATAGTAAAAAATTGGAGGGTAGTCAAGTAAAATGTCTGGATTCATAGAAGATGTATAGCAAGTAAGAAGAAGCTGTTTTCTTTGAATATTAATTTGCATACTGGTAAGAAAGACTTACAAATATCTGATATATGAATTTTTTTGTTTGTTAATTAAATAGCAATAATGTTTTAAATTCATAAAATATTTGTTAGTGTAACGTCCTTTAATACGGAGTCTTTTTCATATATCCACGAAATCATTTTCATGATTAATCTATTTTAATCATAAAAAAATAAATACAAAAATATGTAAAAAGTAGTACATAGTAGATATCATACATTGAATTAAAATTAATTGATAGGAGTCCAATTTAGCTTCGCACATGTCCTGTTAAGATTCACTATGGCCTTTCTTATCAAAATTCTGATTGAAAAAGTTTGATTTTACCGGTTTAGACTTAATCGCAAATTCAGTTTTACAGTGTTCATCACAATGCCAAGGGGTATTTTTGGACTTTGAAAGTTTGAAAGATTGGGTTTTTTTTAGATTGATCTCTAAAAATATATCCACTTAAAAAATATTTATAGTACGATAGTACGAAGTTCAGCTGGTCATCTAGTAATGAAATATAATTATTTATGAGAAAAAAAACAAAATTAGGTGACGTAAATTTGTACAAACATAATTAACTTCTAGTAAACTTCTTTTTTCATTGAAAAATAAAACCTAGTTCACATTGTAATATAACTTATTTAATGTCAATTATAAAAGAAACAAAGTTTAATTAAAAAAAAAAAAACAATATCATTGTATGCTCTTACTGTTTATGCATTCAAAGTATTGAAAATTTGCAACTGAATATCTTGGCATATTATTTTGTTATTGTCTTGTATCGTCGTCGCGTTGCGGCGTTTTGTAAGTATAACGCTGTTGAATGCTATAATATTCAAGAAAAACTAATTAAATATTTCACTTGACATTTTACAATAATATACAGAGTCTCTTTATAACATTCAAGCAAATTTCTAATCACTATACGTAAAACAAGAATTGTGTGTAAGAAGAGAGTTATGTATTACCAAAAGTACTCTACCCTTAATATGACCTTGAATATTTTTCTCAAGTTAAAAACAAATTGCTTGGATAGACTTCCCTTTTTGCCCTGAACAACTGTTGTCTGTTTTTGTGTACTTTGCATAAAAACGGAGAAATTTGGTTCTATCGATCAAAATGGGTTATCTTCTATATACTTTTCTTTCAAATAATAGTTGTATGTAGAGCTTAAAATATTTTGCAAATATTACACAATTGAAGCAAAACTTTATAGACATTTTCGACAAAAAAAGGAAAATCCTTAAAAACACTTAACTTCCCGACATTACTAGGAATAATATCAAGAAAAAATACCAATTTTGGGGAAATGAGAATAAAACATACGAAGCGATATCGCTCACACACATCCATCACACTCAAAGACATACATTTACACGGATCATTTTATTAAAACGAAAATTTTTAGACTCTCAACACATATACTCAAATATAATTGATAGGAATATGAACTTCATAATTTTCGAATAAATTTCGTTAAGCTTGGTAAATTATCCGCCTTATTAAAATATATACAGAAACAAGATGGCTTATAGCATTTGTTTACTAACACAAATTATTCTTTCGCAAAGATTGAAAAATTGTTTAAAAATTTATTTTTCTATTCTCAATGTTAATTTCCGAAAATAAATGCATGTTAATATTGCTATCGAATCAAATTGAAAATAATGCAGCTTATTTTGGAAGATCCTGTATTATATTATATACAGATGCATGTGACTTTTTCATAACAAAATGAAAATGCATGTATGTATTTTGTATATTCTGTTTTTCATTTTATATAATATTTCCTGGAGGTATGAATGAATAAATATAAAACGTACAAACTTTTAAACGAATTCATACATATCATAGTTCAGACGCAGATATGCCCCATCGTTAATATTCAGATCAATGAGTCTATAACACTATATATTATATTTTTATACTCGACGTACATAATATGTCAGAATATATTAATTTTTAGTCTAAAGTTTGTAACGCTACCTAATATTGACATCACTTTTGGTATAGGTGTTCATAGAAACACCTAATTAAAAATTTTGATGGCGTATTTTAAACATAAAAATGAGTTTAGGTTTGTGAATGAGCACAATTTTTCGATTAGGTCCAAAGAATCCTTGACTCAACTGTACAACTGTAGAAAAATTCAAATCTAAAAATTTTATATTTCTTATTTTTTTGAAACAAACTTATGTTTGAAACTTTTATTGTGTGTAAAATGTTAGGTTTTACCACAATTTAAGATAAAATTTAGGCAACATATTAGTATATATATAAACTGGATATGTATAGTATTTTATGAGTTCTAATTAAAAATATTCCAAACAATGATATTCAATCATACGTCAAGTGACTGAACAATTGATTCTGTTAGTTGTTGTCTTCATTTGTATAAAAATAATAATAATAATAATAATCATCATCATCATAATAATAATTGGATTGTGCCCAATTACTATAAAGTTCTACATTATGCTAAAAGAGATTTAACTTGTGTTTAATTTGCAAACTTAATCACTCATTGACTGGACACTATCAAATAACGACAAATAACTGGACACGATCTAATAGTAAATAAATCGGGAGAGAAATAAACACTTATAAAATAGTATCTCATATGTGTTTATACTTTCAATGCCTATTTCAATACAAAGTATTCTGTTTTTTATTCTGATATTCCCAACGTTTCCTTAATTATCATTTAGATTCGTCGTTGATAGGTTTGGTGTCTTAAAATATAAAGGAAATATATTTGCATGTGTCTATCTAGGGTTAAACTGTTTACACGATCATTGAATGCGAAAAGAAATGTTTAAAACTCAAACAAGGTAAAAAGTTTTATCGGGCATTGTGCGTCTTGAGATCCATACATAACAGTGAAGGTTTTTAAGGTGCCTAAACACAGCGGTTTAGAAAACAGTATTTTAGAAAACTTGATTAAATATTTGTAGAGCAGTGTTCATTGTTTAGATAATCGACATATGATTAACATAAGTATCAATGTTTGAACGTTTTGAATCATAAAATGGTAGATTTCTACCTAAATTGTGGAGAATGTAAAAAGTTTACGAAAATACATTTGTTTTTAAAAAAACCAAATATTTATTATACTAGAATTTTTCTTCTACCTTTTATAATTTATTTAGTTATTTCACATATTTACAAACTTGTATCAACTTATTATTTATCAAATACGCCACCAAAATTTCAGCTCGCTATCCCTTGTAAGTTATCTTAATGACAGATACTGATGGGCGGATGGAAATGAACTACTATTATTCTATGAACTAGGAGATTCTATAAATACCTATACCAAAATTTTGTTAGTGCATTTGTAAGCGTATCTAACAAGATTAAAAATGAAATGCCTACTTTATATATGTATAATCTATATATGTACAATATGAAAAAAATTTGATTTTCAATATTATTTTTCTATTATCTCCTGGTTATGTTTTATTGATTCGAAACGGTCAGTTAAATCGGTACATTCATGCCGAGTCTAATGAATGTTCGTGGGATCTTATTCTCTACATTGTGTTATAACTTCACCAAACCAACATGTCTTTCTTATACTTATATATGTAAGTATACAAAAATATCTATCGCCTGGATTATTCACATATAAAACCGAATTTATTGCATGTACATGTAGGAATAGAAATTGTTGTTTAATGCATCTGTTTTTCATACGAACATATTATAAAGTATGTAGTTTTTAGTTTTATTCATTAACGTGTATATAAATGTGCTAATTTATCATTTTTGAATTCATTTAATACAAATGGTTTTCCTATTTTATACAAAAACAACAAAAAATATTTTTGTCATAAATATTTCCGTGTCGTTTGTTTGAAAGCAGTGTCTACCTCACACTCTCATAATAAAAAATCGAAAAGTTAATCGCCTGTATGAATTTTATTTCATTTCATAACAATACTTAACAATTTATTATATATAAATACATATATACATATATACATGGTGGCAGTAATTAAAAATCCTACACTTGATATATATATATATATATATATATATATATATATATATATATATATATATATATATATATATATATATATATATATATATATATATATATATATATATAAAATAGAGTATTAATTCTTAGAATAATTAAGAATATAATTTTAAGAATCCTGCCCAAATATATATCAGAATTTTCTTAAACAAACAATTTGTTTGGATAAGTATTATTAAAATAAATTAGGGATTTTTAATTACTGCCACCATGTATTAAAATGTTAATATATATATATATATATATATATATATATATATATATATATATATATATATATATATATATATATATATATATATATATATATATATATATATATATATATATATGTATATATATAATTAACATTTTAATACATGGTGGCAGTAATTAAAAATCCCTAATTTATTTTAATAATACTTATCCAAACAAATTGTTTGTTTAAGAAAATTCTGATATATATTTGGGCAGGATTCTTAAAATTATATTCTTAATTATTCTAAGAATTAATACTCTATGAGAAATTAATAGAAATGCGAAAAATCCAAAAAATTTATATGGTAAAATCCTTCACAATTAGTATAAATCCTTTGATCAATTATATTAATATAGCCATATCTTTTTCTGGATCAAAATCCCATCGATTATGAATTAACATAATGTAATATCGATTGGTTGTATTATACCAAGCAAGTGACAAGTGTTATGGCAAGCCAAGTGTAGTTGTTATATGTATTGAAACTTAAAGTATGATCACAAGGCAACAAGTGTAACTAAATAACCGTATCATATCAGTTAATCATAATATTTTGAATCAAATTCACTTAGCTTGAAATGTTGAAAATTTGTGACGCCGGGAAAACTTAATAGAAATTGAATAATATTTAACATATTTTGGACAATTTAATCCATGCCGACCAAGTTTTCTTAATTCCTCTAAGTGTAAAATTTTTATTTTTATAATAAATTTTCAAATTCGTGATGACGATGCTTTCAGTATTGACAGCTCCTTGTCTATATATTATAAAAGTTAATTACAATAAAAAAGTAATCGATTAATTATTTTCTCACCAAAACGGTTAAAATTAATTATTAAATATTTGCATCGATGAGGTTAGCGAGTAATTGACTTTTAAAATCAATAAGTATACGTGAATTTCATCGATGAAAAAAAAAACACATTTATTATACATATATACGTATAAGAATTGACCGAATTAATTTTATAAAATATTACAAGATTCATTATCAAAGATTTCATACTTCTATACCGACATTGAAAAGTTATAACCTTTATGTGTATAGAAGCATTATCTGTTGGAGACTGCTGGCAACACATTAATTGCCAGGTAAACCCTTAAACAACAATTATAAACTAGTGATCAGGGTAAGTGCTAAAAGTTTTTGAATACATAAAATGTGGCTTCTGTTACTGTTTGTATTCTTTGATGTTATAAAAAAAAATTTTTACGCGTTCATATTATGACCCCAATATGCACAAAACACATCAGATGTTCAGAATAGCTGATATTATATCCATCAGATAGCATATTTAAGCGGAAGACTTTACAATAACTATACACAATTTTTGTTACTATAAAGTTTTAGAAATAACAGAGTAACCAACTAACTACAATCATAATTATAATAAATAGTAAAATAATACCAATATCAAAATTTATACATATACTTAACCATTTTGTTTATTGTTTTCAAAACCATTTTGTTAATTGTAATGCTTTAAGATATATAACATTATCAGTTTTCTTTTCTTGCGCGTAAATAAACAATTTTGGTGGTTTTGGTAATTAAAGGACATAATTAAGTCTCGTCTACGCTATAGCACGTGTTAATTTAACGTGGTTTGGCCAGTACAATTGTAGATATATCAAAATTTAAGGTCACTCCCCCCACCCGTTGTAGGTGAATTTTCAAAAATTCTATAGTGCTTACTTAGGTTATAGAAAACAACTCACGCAAAATTTCAAACTTATACACCAAGTAGCAATAAGCAATTTGCGAAAAATTGTTTTTCGTTTGGTTCTTTAGAGTTTTGAGATATTTTCAAAAATAAAAATATTTCATACAAAATTTCAAAGTTCCCCTATATATGCTTAAGTCTCACATTTCTATTCCCAGCATTAGTTCACCTAAGATATATTTTAGTTCTTGAGTATTTTTATAACGGACATAAAAGCATAAAACAATTTCTGTAATTTCAAGCAAAACATATGGGGTGCATGCACCAGATAATGGATAAATTATCTATTTTATACATTCTAGTTCGTTGTATAAACATGGTGCATTAACAATTATTTTTAGCCTCTTATTATTTGCTGCTTTCTAGGGTTATGTGAATGACAGTTATAATGAACGTATTTCTTATTCTAATTTTTATTTCTGTTGTTTTGTTTTTTTTGTTTTCTTGTAGTTCTTCTTTTTTTCTTTTGTTTTATCCTTCTCTACTTCTCCCCCTTATTTTCAATTTCTTCTTTTTCACATTTTCTAACACTTTTGAGCTGCGGTATCTAACTTATCGCAAAGTTTAGAATCAATTTCAAAATTCCACCTGGGCATACATACAAGCAGAAATGAAATCGAGTTAAAAAATACATGTTTAGCGCAATTATAAGTTTATCTGGTCATCAAATTATTTGGTATATATGCAAACGACACTTCAACTCTTCAAGTACAAAATTCACCTGGAGCGTGATAATATGAATCCGACCTCAACAACATTTCCAAAGGGCTCCAAAGGATATGAATAACTTTACCATTTTTATATCTAACAATACCACTCTTTCTCCAGTATTCGCGAATTTTAAGATTTCCAAACTGAAAATATTTTTAATTTCTTTATATTGTGAATATTAAGCGATACCGATTAACAAAATTTTACAATAAATATATAAAAAGAAACATTAGATCAGGGTACGAAGTTTGTACCAATAATTCAG
This sequence comes from Chrysopa pallens, assembly GCA_020423425.1. Taxonomy (NCBI): domain Eukaryota; kingdom Metazoa; phylum Arthropoda; class Insecta; order Neuroptera; family Chrysopidae; genus Chrysopa; species Chrysopa pallens. Next base: position 5,536,432 of record CM035591.1, read on the forward strand.
TGATTAACTTTTCAATTGTATTTCTGAAGAACGTCAGGTTTGGCGATAAAAAAAATATAACAGAACTTCTATACTCCATAAATAAATCGATTTTTTATATACCAAGTATATATAAATAGAAAACAAATTTAATTATCTCTAGTATTTTTATTGTATTTTGTATAAAGGTAGGCGGGCAACAAACTAACTGATTTTTTATATATTACTAGCCACGATATGTAAATATCGCAACCAAAGTACATTTCAATGCATGTAAAAATTTATGATACATTTTAACTGTAAGAATTCAACCAATTTGTGGTAAATTAAAAAAAAATAAATAAATAAAATAAAATACAAGTGAAGGTATTTGTTTAGATACTGCACATATGAAAAAAAGTTTCAACTAAAAGTTGTTTGTTTCAAAAAAACAAACATGTTTTGTAGAAATTTTCATCCATCTTTTTGGATTTAAAAGTTGGGTCAATGGACCGATTTTGCTCATTCACGTACTTGAACTCACTTTTTATATTTAAAATTTATCAGCAAAGTTTAAAATTAATCATATTTCAGCTCGCTAACATTTTTTGTTTTTAGTTATTATGATGACGTACGAACGGACGTGAAAAGTCGGTACATAGGAAGTTCATATAAGTCAGGTGTTCCTAAGAACACCAAAGTCAAAATTTTGTTCATGCGGTCAATGTTAGGTTGTGTTACAAACTGTAACACAATATTATGTATCTGACATATTATGTATGTCGAAAATAAAAACATCCAAATGGAGTAATGTACAATGCCAAATTGAATAATAGATAAAATGTCAGCTAGCCTGTTTGTTTCGAATAAGCAAATCATAAGAACAGTGTTCAAATATTGAAATCAAGATAACTGTAATATTCAGCCTTGAATAAAAATCATTTACAGTAGAACCTCGATAAGTTATAGTCCAAGGGAAACACAAAATGTTTTAAGTTATAGAGGTTTTGAGTTATCAAGGGTCTATATTAGGGATAGGTTAATATAGAGGAAGGTATGTACATATGTATGTATATACCCTTGTTCCTATTTCTGAGAGCAAATACAGAGATAACTTATTTCAGTTATAGAGGTTGCGTATTTTAAGTTATAGAGGTTTTGGGCTGTGATTAGAAGGGAACATATTACTTTTTTAAGTTATAGTGGTTTTAAGTTACCAAGGTTTGAGTTATCGAAGTTCTACTTTATTTAATGTTGATTACACTGTATTTATTTTCTCCTCTTAGCTGGCATTCTGCAATAATCATATTAGACTAGATGCTCTCTCAAAACATGCGTCCTTTCACCATTTGAACAAGTATTAAAATATCTATTCATTGTTGAAACAAGAAAGGAGACATATCAAAATTTTAAATTATTGAATCATATACTTTTCTTCACTTATTGTTTTGCGGTCAGATACATTGTTTTTCACAGAAAGTATGCATAAAATGTTCATGGTTTTGATAAAAGATAGTTTTAATTGACTTATATGTATTTCCCAAGTTTAATTTTGATCGCAATTTAATCCAAGAAAGGAGTAATGATTTCTGTTGAATATTTCTTGATTTCCTAGTGTTAAATTTAAATTAAACTTCTTTACTTTTATGTGAACTTATTTTTTGAGGTTTAGGAATTGATATTATTGGTAGTCCATTCCATTCATATATATATATATATATATATATATATATATATATATATATATATATATATATATATATATATATATATATATATATATATATATATATATATATATATATATATATATATATATATATATATATATATATATATATATATATATATATAATTAATAGCTCTTTGTAAGGCTTTTTGAGCACATCCATCGCATTCTGGATTTATATAGAAGAGAATGTCATCAGTAAAGATTATTGATCTAAAAGGTTTCGGTATTATTTTCGGTTATATCGTTTATGGGGGATACCATTTTCTAACGTTTGAATGCCTCATATTTGGTTAAACATTTCTACAAATATCCTGTTTGTAAAAAAATGTATAATGAATAGGTATAGATTCCTTCGTATACTTCATGAGTAAAGTTGTAACAGCATTTCTGATCTAATAGTTCGATCAAAATATTTGCTTAGGTTTCGATTTTGTTGGCAAACAAATAATTTTTTTTTTTAAGATTATTTTTTTTAAGTACCATGTAAGTGTTATCAAAAACCATTTTTTTATTAAATTACATTGATGATGCGTTAAAGAGATCGGTCTATAATTAGAAATAATTTTACTATTTTCATTTGGTTTAAGTATTTCTTTATATAATTTTAGAAGGTATTTTGATGTAAATTTTGATTTATTTGTGTGTATATGCAGTATAATAATCTATATGTATATGCAGCACCAGGAGTTAGTTGTACACTTGATATCGTTTATGACTGATTCAAATTCAGAAATACCAAAATCTACATCATCTGGGATTGGAGTTCCTGTTTCAAAATTATAATTATTGTTACGTAGGTTTTCCATTTTGTTGTGTGAAGCACTTGATATATTGATAAAGTATTTTGCAAATTCTTCTTCTATTTGTTTGGATTCGGTCATAATGTTATGTTGAATTTCTATTGACTCATAACTTTCATATTTGTGTGCTCCATAACGTAATCTTCCATTACCATTTCATATTTTTTTATATGTGGTTTTGATATTTAGAGATTGTAAAAATTCTTTTCATTGTATTGTTTTTTGTTTTAGAATTTCCCTGCATACAAGTGTCTAACCTATTTTAAGACAATAAAATCTTCTATGAATTTGGTTTGTTTATATTTTCGTACTGCTTTTTTTTTTTTTTGTTTTTTACGAGTTCAGATATATTTTATGTCCACCATGGTAGTTGTATATTTCTAATGCATACTTCCTTTTTTGGAATTGTTTTATTTGTTTCTTTGAGAATATTGAGTTTACTTATTGGCGTGTTTGTATCATGCTCAATTTTGGTTAGTTTCGTGGATTGTTTCCAATCAACCTTTTCAAAAATTAATGGATCAACCTTTAGTACTTTATTTGTACTTTCATAATTATTTATTTTTTGGTATTTTTGGTATTAAACATCATTGTATTGTAGGTACCGATAAAATTAAAAAAATTAGTAGGTTTTCCAATATTAAGAATTACTATATCATCATTATTTATAAGTATTTGTTCAATTTTTGCACTTCCGATTGTAGTAATATATATTTAAATTACCAAATAGAATAAAAGTTTATCAATTACATTTTGTATTAGTATGTCGATTGCTCGAAAGATTTCGTTACCAGGAATGTATACATTTCAAAAAAATATTCTATCATTCTGATTAAAGTTAAGTATACTTAAGAGAGAGAGAATTATTTGTAGATGGGTATTTATATGTATTTGTATTGTATATAATAGTTTGTCTATATACGTCGCTACTCCGTCAGATACAATATTACCATCTAAATGGTCTTACCTATAGCAGGTATAATTATTTAGATTAGGATGTGTTTTCACAAAAAGTTGGTTTCTTGTAGACATATGATATTCGGCCGATATTTTTTAGGATCAGCTTTATTTCACATAGGCGCATGTTAAAGTAACCATTAACATTCCACTTTATTATATTGTACAGCATGGTATATTTGTGTTATAACTTTTAAGTTTTAAGGTTTGGAGTTTATTTTATTTTTATTTTTATGATTAGTTGGAATCTGGATCAGAGTTATCTATATTTTTTACGTGTTTTTTTAAGTTTTATTATTTGTTTGTTGGATAAACTATAATTAAACAGATTGTACATGTTATTAAATACATGTATGAGCGCATCAGTTGAGTCAGTGTATTTATTTATGATTGGTAATATATTCTGTTTACTGTAGGTTTCACTCATAAAATTTTTGATTTTATCAAAGCTTACTATGTATTAGTCCGGTTCAGCTGGAATATTCGGTTTGGCATTTTCTTTTAATTGTATCAAGATTTATTTTTCTCTATTAAGTTTGTTTTCATTAACATATTGGGAATAAAATTTAGGAATTATAGCAGGGATGATATCATCACCGTGTTGGGTTATATTGGAAGTAGTAGTATTTAATTTTTTGTATAATTATCTTACTGTGATTCTTGAGCTGTTATTATTTCATTAGTTGTTTTTTCTGAGTAAGTGATTTATTCAAATTTTTGTTATTAATAGATTCAGATATAGTTGAAACATTATTAGTATCATGTACAGATTGTAAAAATTTTATTTTGTGTTTATGTTTATGTGAGAATTTGAATTTGTATCGTTCGATTTTTCTACTTAAAATCTACTGCAGTAAGTACACTTGATTCTGTCTACTGTTTCATATTTGTTCTGGTATAGTTCTGCATTTATGAACATTAATCGTCTGAAACTCTGTATATGCGTACATTTTTTGAAAGAAACGAACGTATAACGAATAGAAAGATGAGACAAATTAATAAATAATTAAATATCATTTTTAAAAACAAGCACAAATGAAGCAGTCTGATATCACGTACTAGTATTGAAAGTAACAAACGAAAGTAAAACTATTGAACTATTGAAGGCTCGAAAATGACGAACTATGACAATAGAATTAACCAGTTTGTATATGCGTGAATATAAGTGGGTGGCCTTGAAAAATATGTCGAATAGAGGAGAGACCCCTCGAGTAAAAATATGTGCTTCTCGTTACCTGGCAAATATTTATAGTCGTTGGTTCATGAGGACGCAAAAATAGGAAGACGAGAAAAATAGTAAAAAATAATAGTAAAAAATTATTTTTTAAAGCAAGCATTCATTTAAAAACTAAAAAGCAGAAAATTAACTTACATTTTACTATCGATTATCGCTAAATTTACATGTGAAAATTTATTTTATGAAATGTATTCATTTTTTCTCTCTAGATCTAGAAGATCTAGTTAATTATTATATATAAACATTATGCAGTATTGTTTATTTACACAGGTAAATCTCACGACAAATTTGAATATTACATAAATTTTATTATGTAATAAATTGAGCATGCAATAGAAATATTTTTTGGTCGAGCACTTGTGGTAAAACGCTAAGTCTTTCCAAAATACCTTATGTATAAGAAATGTAGAAAATTTTTCCTTCTTTTATAGTTTTGTATAGACTGAAATGTGCCCAAATATGGCCAAAAATTGCCAAAAAAACGAAATTTCGGATCAAATTTTTGTAGTTTACGGATAAATTCGTTTTCAATAATCCAAAAGATATGGAGGGTGAGAAAATCAAAACTAAAGCGATACTATTATTTGAATCCTAATTATTTTTCTAATACATCTAGCCTACATGTAGTATATGTTGTATTTTTTCAAAATAACTTATTATCCAAATTTTAACATTCAAACATTTTTATTATTATTATTGAGTGATTTATGCTCGGAAATTGAATAAAAAATTATGTATATTAGAGATTGTTTTTATTAATTCTCAATTTTTTTATCAATTTCTCTTCTGATACGACCCCGTATATTGTTTCCAGGCACTCCTTATTAGTAGTGTGATGGAGTTCTGTTTTATCAAAATTAGCCAATTGAAGTGAGTATCAGAATAACTTTTACTATTTTAATGCTAATTTTCAAATCGAAAAGAATAATAAACCATCTATAAATAACTCTTGAATGCATTATTTATGACTTAAAATTTAAAAAAAATATATGTTTTTAATTAAAACTTAAATAATAAATATTTTTTTCATAAATATTGACAATATTAGAGGAACATAAATGTACTTTATACGTAAATTATTTGTTGTATTATGTTTGAGATGGATTGTATGAGTAATATCAAAGATATCGCGATTATTTTAAGCCATTTTGAGAACAAGTTGGTTATTAAATTAAAAAAGTTATTACACACGTAAGCTGAGGTTTTTTTTCTTGTTTACTTCATTTAAGTTTGTTTATTTATCTTATTTGTTAAATTAATATTGTATTATAAATACGCCTGATATTTTGATTTGTAAATAATTTCGTGGTACGTAGTCTATGATGCTGCCACTAGCATCGAACTTGACAGCAGCAGATCCCCATTAGAAGGATAATTGCTTCACAACTTCTATTCCCATTGCAATTAAAGCAAGCTTTTATCAAACATCTTAAATTACTCAAATGATGTATTTTTCCAAAAAAAAAATAAATAAAAAAAAAACTTAAGAAGTATGCGGTTTTTTACGGGAATGTCATTAGATGATTTATAATTTTCGTTTTTAATGTATTTTGTTTCGCAAATTTTATTATACAGGCATATTATGAAAGCTCTAAGCCATTTACTTTTTTTACACATAATCGACTTATTTCCTGCAGGTAATACATACGGTTTTTATTTTCTGTAACATATAAAAAACATTTTATTGACGCGTTGGTTATTAATAAGTATTGTCGATATTGTCTCATTATATTTCTATTTATATCATGTGATCTTTATGCGAACATTCATTTTATTTCTTAGAAATTTATGCAAATTGAAATCGATGAATTTATGTATACTGATTGAAACATTTTCTTTAAGTACATGATAATAAAATTAAATTAATTAAGGGCCAATTTTAACTAGGTGTCAAAGTGTTACCAAATTAAATTACTTTGAAATAATATTAAATCGAAATATATAATAATTATCGATAAAAATCAATCAAAATGATTAACATTAACATTATAATAAAATAATTTCTAGAAAATCTTTGACATTTGGTTATTTATTATGCTTGCTTGGCCTTAAATAGAAAATGCATTTCAATAATGAATAATACTATATGTTTTAATTCCATTAAATTACGTAAAAATTTTTAGTTATTGTTGTGAATCATAAGTACATTAAAATTAAAAAGAATATCATTATAAATAGCATACAATCTAGAAGTATAAAATATAAAAGCTATACCGAATGCATCATCTCCTAAAATTCAGAAACAAGTGACCTAGGTGTGACATTCAAGATTTACATGAAGAACTTCTGAATGTGGATAATAAAAAGATGAATAATATGTTAATAAATACGGGGCATTTTTATCTTTTATTTTGGTTTTTTCATCCAATTAAATCGTCTGGACCGATTTTGCAGAAGTCATTCAATTTTACGTAACGGCGCGATAAATGACAGTGGTTTAACGTCGATGTTTGTTCTGGAGATCATCGAAACGAAAATATTACAAATATACATATGCTGAAACAAACAAAACATGCGTCACTTGAATTATAATAATTATTAAAAACATTAAATATTATATTTATATGCTGTGTTCAGGTGTTTATCAGAATTATTGTTCTTTAGTTTCAAATTAATTTTTTCAGATAAAAAGAGAAAAATAATTCTGGTAAACATCTTAATACACCATAACAATCTGAGATATTTGATGTTTTTAAATAATTATAAAAATGGAGGTGACGCTTGTTCTGTTTGTTTGAGTATATGTGTGTTTGTAATAAAGTAAGTGTGAATGAATCCAGATCGACGCTTTTTTTGTTTAATTAAATACAAAAACGCAGACAGCCTTCACTCTAAAGACGTAGGTTTGGTCGTCAATTGAAGCGTAAATATTTGCCAAATTTTGGATTCACAAAATCGGTCTCATTATACGAATTTCTCACAGGACAGTAAATACGCTAATGTGAAGTGAAAAAAAGGTTTTGACAAAAAAATTTTCTTCTATTTTTATATATTGCTTTTAATTTATCATAAAAACTGAATAAATGAAATTCGTTGTGTTTTAAAACAATATTTAACAGTCTTTATAAGAATATGTTTTAAAAATAAAAAAGTTATATCCAATTAAAAAAAGTTTCTCTTCATAATGATAACGAATAATACCAGAAAATCAATGTAATAAGAGAAAAAAAGCAAAAAAATAAACTCAAATTACACTAGTAAATACACTGTTTTCAAAAATTTTTTTTAAATCATGTATTCAATGTATTTATTATGAAAATTTCTGGTTCATCATTATAAACGATATTTTTCTTGAAATTTAATCATTTTTATTCTTGCAAGGCTTTGCTGCATATCATTAAATCATTTACCGTTAGCAAGGTAAGTCAGGAGGAGAGGGGCCCAAGTTCAATGATGAAAATTAACCACTTTTAACCATGAAAAAGACCAGAAATGGAATAAATACAGTGTTTGCAACATTCAAAGAAATCAAAAGTGGACTCAAACATTAAGTTAGTGTAGCAGTTTCGTTGTATACTTTCTTGGCTCTCCATTGCGCCTAGCACATTCCTAAAACTTTTCTAATAATTATAATAATGTTATAATTATTATCATTACATGTCACGCACCGCTTTAATTTTTTATGAGACGGTGGGAATATTCCTTTACTGCACTTATTATTGTTTAACTGATTAAATTGCACTTCCACTGCTAAAAAATAGTTTTTCATTCACCCTCTCACTCAGAAAAAGTGGGAGTGAGGAAGTCAAGTTGCTAAAGACATAATTTTCGACAAACGTGATATTAAAAATTTAACAGGCTTAAAAAGACGTTATTAATCGTTTATGCCGGAATCGTTTATTCAACAAAATGCCATAGGCGAAAAAAGAAAAAGACGGAGAATGAAGCAAATTTCCCCAATCCATTATATGTAAATGTAGAAAAGGGTTCAAACATTCGCAGGCATAAATAGAAGTTTATATAGTTACAACAAACATACCCAATTTAAAAGTGGTTGAAACTTTTAGAAAATCTTTCCATAGAAAATGCCATTTTAGATTTAAGTTCTATGAGGCCAAAGCCATGAGCTAGAATACAAATATATTCCATAGAAAATAGAAATTATATAATAGCAGATAAATTCTGTGTGACTGGGTATAATAACATTAAATCGAATATGATTAAAATAACATATAAGAACTCCACTGCGCACGTAGTACTTGCACACATACAAACTGTTTAGGTAATTATACTAACGATGACAAAGCAAAATTATATGTATGTGAATATATGGTAAAAAAGGGAGGAAATAAATGATAAATGTTTCCACTCTCTCGCGAGGCATCATTAACAACATTTAAAAAGGTTCGTTCGCATTCATCAAATAAATTACAACACTCTGGTGTTATATTTTTAATTAAAATTGGTTCAATTTTCACAGCTCATAATAATATTGTCGATTGTCTTTCGTTTTTGTTACCCTACATAAAATAATCTCAATTATTTGGTGTCAACTCACATCTTTAAATGATCCATCATCTCACCTTCTGAAACAAAATGTAAACCAGATAATTATTTCCTGTGCATAAAAATATTAATTCGACTACTATACCATTTTTATTTCGAAATTAAAGTAACAACCTTGGAGATTATATTGATAAAGGTTATGATTACATTAGAGTTTTATTTACCATGGAACGACGTATCAATTAAAACTTGCATTGCCATCACATAGTTTTCATTACAGGAGTGAACAGCATTTTCAAATAACCCATATTTGGCCTTTAATGACATCGAATGTTACTTGTCACTCGAGACTCTATTAACAGTTTGTTATATAATTAAAATATTAAAGATGTTAAGGACGATTAAAAAAAAATTCAATAAAGTTTTCTACATATTTGCAAAATGGTTTCATATGGCCATATTTCGAAAAACCCGTTCAAAAGTTTTCCCGTTGAAACAATTTTTATTTACAATCACTTTAACGGATAAACATTATATTTTCACGGAAATAAATAACAAATCGTTATGACAGTTGAAGCGAAAATTAATATTGAAAATAAATTAAGACTGATAAAAGTAGTGTAAAATTATTAATGCCGAATTTTAGGCACAATTTTATATAAATGAGAATTTGCAATCTTTGAAGGACTGTATTGCGTAAAATAAAATTTTTCACAATGATATTATATATATATATATATAGAGGGGGAAATGCATAAAACTGCACTGGCCGGGTAGGCACCTTTCCAGGAGACTTTCGGCACGGTGCGGGGCTCGGACCAGAAGAAGTCTAGAACATACCCGCTAAACCCTTAAACTCTTAAGGATACTCCATTGTACCCCTTGCGGAACCGCCTTCAGGCATTACTTCACCCGGGGAGGACTGGCTAATTATTGCCTATTTAATTATTGCCGCTGTGGACGTCTCTTTAATCGATCTACCTAGAGAATAATCTTCATCATCTAGGCCGCTGCATCGGCCACGGCTATCCAAGTGTCCTCCCTGCGGATCATCAAGCCGACGAGGTTTTCAGGCGTACCCTGGCAATGGAGAACAAAATTAAGTTCTGCTCTCTCTGCAGCGAAACGGGGGCACGCGAAGAAAATATGCTCCACCGTTTCTTCTTTGTGTGGGCAGTTTGGACATAGAGGATCAGAGTCCAAACCGAATCTGCAGAGGTAGGCTTGGAAGTTTCCATGCCCGGTCAACAACTGTGTGACTCAGAAGTCCACATCTCCATGTTCTCTATTGAACCAGGTCGCTATGTCTTGAATTAGGCGATACGTCCATCTTCCGTTTGATGATGATTCCCAGCGTCTTTGCCACATCTCTAGTGTGCGGCCTCTTTCTTCTGATGCACGTGTCGGAGTGTCGTCAGTGTCACACTGCTTTCGTTGGTAGTTTCTCTGACGCTCGTTTGCCAAGATATCGATTGGCGGAAGACTAGCGACTACACATACAGCATCTAATGATGCTGTACGGTAAGCACATGCAACTCGCAATGCACTTCTCCAGTAGACGCTAATCATTAGGCGAGCGTATGAAGAGGTATCCATGACCGACGACCAGTTTGGTGCAGCGTATAAAAGGATCGAGCTGGTGACCGTTGAGTGTAGCTGTCTACGGCTCTGTAGTGGTCCTTCTATGTTTGGCATCAACCAGGGCAATGCATTTACCAACTTGGATGCTATTTGGCTAGCCATTCGAAGGTGTTCTTCGTCCCTTCGTCGAAGCTTCCCGTCGATTTGGACGCCCAGATATCTCAGTGACCTTGAGATTCAATCTCACAATCTCCGATGGAAAGGGTAATGGACTCTTCGGCCGGTTACTAAGACGACTTCTGTCTTGTGGTCAGCCAGTTGCAGCCCAACGGATGTCAGCCACTGGCGTATGCAGGATACTGCTCTGATATATCCATTATGCAATTATATAACCATTTAAACTCTAAACTCCGTATTTTGTTTAAGTTTTTTTTTTGCTATATTAGGTGAATTTAAAGAAATTATGAAAGTTTAAATACCTCACACCCGAAGTAATTTCATCGATTGCTTGTACCAATCCAAAAATATTTCATCTCTGGTACAGCAGTAATATTTTCGATTAGACCTTAAGAAAGTAAATTTAAAGCTGATTGAATTTCAATCATTGAAAAGTATGTAATAAATGGTTTTTTACATAAAATTTCAAAATTGTAAAAATTTTGTATATGTGTACTTTTGTAATTTTATATTTAAATTTAAGAAATAAATGTTTTCTTAATTTTTTATCCTCCTCCTTACCGATGTTAGAATGCCAAAACAATGATTTTGACAAGTTTTTAGATAGTAATTTTTTAATCTGATTCATTGATTTTTCATCCTTTTTTAACTGCATTCAATTTATTCAGGTGATATTAGAATATTTTAATTTGCTTTAAGCTGGGTTATAAGCCTCCGACAATAACATTGTATAGCTTTCATCTTTCTATACAATAATTTAATATGTTCCACTATATTTTAACGTGAGTAATGCATGTCAAACCGACATAGTTTATATTGTTTTTCACATGCCATACGAAGGATATAAAAGTATATTCTAAATGCTTATATTTTTCTAAATTAATCTTTTTGTGAAAGAATAAATTCAAAGCTGCTTTTCTCTATACAATGTAGTGGGAAATCCGAATACTTACTATATATAAAATACTGAAAGGTCATTATCATTCATTTGTTAAGAGGTTAACTAACAAACAGTCGGTACCATTGGCTGTTACCTAAGATAAATATACAGTTTTATAAATAATGATAATCGGATTATGTCCGAAGCTAAACAGACACTGCTTCTTCCTATACAACATTTATATAAGGTTTTTAAAAAAATCAAAGGTTACAAATAATATATTTTTGTTTTATTTTTCACATTGGATTTTTAGTTGGTAAACAGTTTAATTAAAAATCTTCTAGCATAAATCTTAAGCAGTAGTTTTGTGATTTTTAGACCTTACTTAAAAATGAATAAAAAATTATTGATGGCATAAAAAGATATATAATGTATATTTTCTTATTTACCATCATTTAAAAATATAATTGTAGAATACAATGAATATAATCAATCACTGTACATTCAAGCACTTTTGACACTAGGAATTATTTGTAATTGATTGACGTAAAAAAAATTATAGAAAAATCACAGGTCGTATTAAACTAGAAGTACCGGGTCAAACATTCAATATCGAACGGGGAGTAAAACAAAGAGACCCTTTCTCTTCAAAACTATTTATTGAAGTTTTTGGAAAAGTTTTGAGATAAATAAGCTAGTAAAATATATAATAGGCTTTAGACAATATGGTGAATACTTATCATATTTAATGTTTGCGGATGTGAATACTTATCATATTTAATGTTTGCGGATGTGAATACTTATCATATTTACCCGACTAGAAATTTTTGACTGCACCCATTTGGGGCCCAATAGGGTTTCCCAATTGGGATTCTAATTTGGGATGTAACGCAGAAACGTACTTGGGCACTGATTGGGAAAATCCCTATCTGTTCCCTGTTGGGCTAAACCTGTGTGTGTCTCTTAGGGCAATCCCAATCTGTTCTTTATTGAGTAATACCTATGCGTTCCCAAATGGATATTCCATATCAGTTTGACAATAGATTCGTAATAAAACAAAGTGCAAATTGACTTACAAGTATTTTTTTATTAATAATTTTAATATTTTTTTTTATAAATAATTAATTTTTATAAAATACGTTGTTAAAGATTTACCTGAAGTCACAATCAGGTTTTGATCCAACATTTTTACAGTATCTTTATTATTTTTCGCGGTGCTGAGTGATAACTTGCTATTAAATAATTGATTTTCAACAGATTTTTCGAAACTTTTTTCCACAGATAAACTTTTTGTTGATGAATTTAATGAAGTATCAACAACACAATTTTTTTCGGAATCAGAACTAGTGGGTCTTGTTTTTTTTTTTGGTTTAATTTTTAATTTTTTTATTTATCATTGAACTTCCTTTAGAATCAATCGATGAAGGTTCATGTTCATAAGACGAAACGCCAGTATTAGAAGAAATCTTGCTTTGAATAGGCGACAATGATGAAGCTGAAGATGGCGACAATGACAATGATGATCGATTAATTAAAATTTTTCCTAACCGAGAACTTTTTTTTTATTGGAGAATCAAACTCGTTCTTAGTTTCTTCTTCGTGAAGGCCTGCCTGTAAAAAATAACCATATATTGTAATTTTCGAAATTTCAGCACATCATAGGGAGGTGGCATGTATTTACAATAATATCGATATCATTATCGGAATTTTTGTCCAAAAAAAGAATTAACTGGTATTTAGATTTGTTTCTGAAACAAAACAAAATTCAAAAGATTAATATATCAATTACAAGCATTTTAAATGGAAGTAAAAAAAATTTTTTGCAATTACTTACACAGTATCAGAAGACATTGAAAAAGAAGTTAACACAAAGTTATTTCTTAAACAATCACTAATTTTTTAATTAAACGTTTAAAAATAAACAACAATTTATTCAGAACTTATTTATTATATATTTAATGTCCAAATAATCTTAATTTTTTCGTTTTATTTCTTCACATTAATATTTTAAAAATTTTCACATAAAAATACACATAAACATTTATTAAACAATATCAATTCAAAAAATTAATTGCTAACGCTTCCCAAGTTCTAATAATAATAAATCAAAATTAACTTTTTAAAATCAATTTATGCAAGTTCGTTCACTGCACTACGACGTACAATCTACAGATTTAGACTGGTTAATAACTTTTTTTGTTGGACATTAAAAATAATAAACATTATTTTTAGACTAAGAGCCCGTGATCGCCAGTTTTACCACATAGTATAAAGGCTAAAAAATTTTCTGTGCAAGTACCCTACAGCAGGTAATAATAGTTAGCAAAGGCGAGCATAACTGATGCCCAACAACATTATAGCTTAATCCGCAATTTTTTAGTATGTTCTACAGGATACTAAATACTAGAATATCCGAACTTCAACTATGTTTGGGAGAGTGTTAGAACTTTTGAAACTGTCTGGTCGATTGGAAAACATCTTTGAATAGTTGACCAAGTAACATACATAAAACTATTTATTAGAATATCCGAACTTCAACTATTTCTGGGAGAGTGTTAGAACTTTGGAATCTGTCTGGTCGTTTGGAAAACATCTTTGAATAGTTGACCAAGTAACATACATAAAACTCAGATTTTATATTATGACGTAAGTAGAATTATTATTTATTCAAGGCGTCTGGCAGGGGGTTGCCACCCTACAAAATGTCTGGCAACGGGTGATATGGTATTCTAATAGTATCCTGTAGAACATGCTAAAAAATTGCGCATTATGCTATAATGTTTTGGGGTAGCAACTATGCTCACCTTTGATACCTGTTACCTGTCAAAGTCACCGCGGTTCGAGATTCTTAATATCCAAACCTTTTTACCTGCTGTAGGGTACTTGCACAGAAAATTATTTAGCCTTTATCCAATGTGGTAAGACTGGCGATGACGGGCTCTCCCTCTATTGTTTTTGGGTGACGTCACTAAACACGTGTGACTATATATATAGTAACCTTGAAACTATATCAATAATGCTTGCGTAAATAATACTTAATAATACTTGTATATTAAGGTTTAATTTACATTCAGAGATTATTCTTTTAAAACCATTCGATCACTACAGCACATATGTCAATCAACACTATGTTTTATACACATCACATTAATAAAAATAGTTTTTTTTTTTTTTTTTAATTAAGACATGTCTTTTTAATTTAGCATTTTTAAAGATGTACATATTTTTTTTTTTTTTTATTAAAGAAAAGTTTGTAATTATATAACTCTCAATACACTCCCGAACGCTATCTAATGAGTAATTTTGTAACACTCCAATATTCAAAATAAAAATTATAAAAGAAAGACGAAAAGTACAAAATCTTTCACATTGGGCTATCCCATTATGTTCTGAAAAGGGCCAGAGTACGGTAAAACCAAAATGTTGTCATTAATTTTTACATTGGGTTTTCCCACTCAATTCCCAATTATAGCCCAGTCAAAAAAATACTCTTAACATTACTGATTTTTACTTTGGGCTTTCCCAATAAGTTCCTAATTGAATCCTAGTGCAGTAAAACATATATTAAATTATTTTTATGGATTGGGATTTCCCGATCAGTTCCTAGCTAGTTACCATTAAGGACAAACTCAACTCCAATTATTTAATTTTAAATTGGGCTATACCAATAAGTACCCAATTAAATCCCAACCGGGATAAGTATTTTGGGTAAGCCCTAGCAACTCCCAATCGGGCCCCAATATAAGTATTGGGATAATTTCTAGTCGGGTAGTGTTGCTTTATGAAAGTATCATATTAACTATAATATGTGATAGAAACCCTTTACTTTCAAAGTAATAAACTAGGCCTAGAAAAAATCAAGCCAAGACAAAATTCACAAAAAATACAAAAATTTTAAAATACTACTAAATTTTACTCCTCTAAAATATATTGATGAAAGGCTAATTACAGCTATCTAGTATATTTGATCTCCATTAACGTCTCCTTTAAAGTACGTGAAATAAATATTGGTCAATGAAAGATATATTTAAAAGCAATTTACAGAACTATCCAAAAACATAAGTGTTAGAATACTGTCTGAAAGCATAGCTTACTTACGCTTGTCAAATATGGATAACAAAATAGCGTAGACTCAGAAAAGCAGAAAATGTCTTTTTTGAAGAATACGAAGAAAGTATGGGGTAGGAATCGCCGATAAATGTTAGTACAAAATGTCATTTAAGGTTAACACCGGGCGTCATTTTACCCGAAACTTTAAACGCATTTTTCTTGAAACTGAATTTTTCAAAACGTTTTCCATGTTTTCTCTAGGGCTATTTAATGTGTCTCTGTCTCACTAAATAAAAATTTTACAATTCTTAAAAAACTCAGAGAAGTCCAAAAAAAATAGAAAAAATGATATTTTTTCTGACAGCCGTAATTTAGCAAAACAAAATTTTTTTTACACTTTGGCTCTTAGTACGATAGCAGCATTTATCTTAATTAATAATCTTTTTTTATTTTTTGTTTCAGATCATTAGAAAGCTTGCAATCGTGACAATTATGGCGGGCTTTTTTTTTGTCAACACTTCAACAACATATAACATTTTCAGTTTTGTATTTTTTTATTTTTTTTTTTAATATTCTTAAAACATTAATAAACGCCTGTTAAAAAAATGGATACTGAAAATATTTTTTGTTTTATATTTATAGCACCCGAAAAAACACCTCAAATTGATGCCTCTACGCTAGAATACCCCCTTAAAGAGGTAGAAAAGAATCAAGTGTCTTTTTTGTAGTTGAATATTCAATAGTTCTATACAAACAACATGCCTAAGGCAGCGGATAAATTAATAATTTTTTCTAATGGGCGATGTATTTTTCTCTTGCATCTACAATCCATAAACATTCTAGTGACTAGAAAAGTGTAAAAATAATTAAAACTAATATAGCCAATTTCTACTTATGTCAAAAATGACAGTAATTTATTGTTGATTATGCAATTAATTGATTGCATAATATGAGAAATGTTTAATTAGAATAAAAAAAAACTAGGAAATCACCAAATAATTATATAATATCCAAATCCGTTGATTTTTAAGTTATGTTTTGTTAAAATAAAATAAAAAAAATATGCAAAAATAAGATTTGATCCGAATCAAATTTATAAACAAAATAACATATTCTAAAAGGCTAATTCAGGCGCAATACATCTACCATAAAAAGAAAAGCTTGAAATGAGTGTAATAGCATACGTTTTACTTAACATTTGCTTCAACCAGATCCTCGATGTTGTGCTAAGACATAGCTGAAGAAGATTTAAAAATATTTTATGGCTGTATCTGCTCGAAATTTTCGCTGAGTTATTATCATTATTCTTTAATGATGTACATAAAACAATTCAACACTTGCAAAACATTATAAATTTTCAACAACACGGTAAGTTTTATCATAAAATTACTTAAAACAAAAATTGTAGATCATAAAAATGCGCCAATAATTTATATTTTTAAAACCACCGTCTCTGAGATATACTATAAGGGTTGTAAAAGTTGTAATCGTCAAAATATGCAAAGTACGCCACGTTAATATATCTCTGAAGCTGTAATATAACTAAAAGCATTTTTCAATTGGTAAATATATATATATATATATATATATATATATATATATATATATATATATATATATATAATATATATATATATTATATATGTGTATAAATGTGAGAATATCAAGTAGAATGAAATCTAGTACCTAACTAATACGCCAGTGTATTCTTGAGACAATATCTGTCTCCCTAATCAATTGTCTGCGTGGCTATCTAACATATTTCGAGCTGTTTTGAGTTATAACTGAAATTCTGGATATTGTTTTATTTATGATAAATTTTTAACTGAAAGTAAAACTGTTGAACGTGAGTTTTCAGAATATCTACAAAATTGGGAATCTGTGACAATTCCTAAAGATTTCCGTATAAATTATATTTGAAAGTGTTATATTGCTACAGATAAAAGACAATGCGAAGAAAAAGAAGCCAGAACATCAACAGTAAATCCTCCTCGTACAATATCGCATGTCAGTGATTCAGCTTTTTGTTTTACAAAGCTTCGCATATTTGAATTGAATGAAGAGTATGAGAGAAGAAAATCCTTGCATTCTCGCTGTCGAATATGCCAAGTAAGTACTCTTTATTTTAATTATTCAATTGCGTCGGAAGTAGCTCGGACTCGTACCATTGGTAAAGCAGATTATTATAGTACCGTTATTGCTTGAGTCGATTATAAATATGATTTTGTTGTTGCTGAAGCTGAGTATCATCATGATTACTATGTTTCTTCCTTAAAACCTTCCAAAGGGGGGAAAGTTGGTTGTCCTAAAGGCGAAGCTATGAATCTGGTAATTGAGGAAATAATTAGTCACATTGAAAACAGCAATTACTATCAGTTTACTTTAAACAAACTAAGTAATGCTTGTAAAACTACAACTTTAGTACAACTAAAACTTAAGTATGGGGATAACCTTATTAGCAATGAAAAATCGGGAGAATCAACATTTATATGGTTAAGCGTCATGATATTTTGAATCAAGATTCGTATGAAAAAAAAAATGAATAATATAATAATAAGAATAATAATAAACTTTTTTTGTTTTTAGATTTACATCTAATACAAAGAGGTCCAACAGTTGGACAGATTGAAACAAAATTATTATAACAACAGAATCATGAAACAATAATAAATTAAAATAATAATAATATCAATGGCTGCAAGAAAAATCAGTGGGTAACAATAATAAAAAATGAAACAGATAATAGAAATAGTAACAACATCTTAATGAAATCACAGGTTACAATAGTAACAACAATAATAAAAAGAAAATAGAAAATACAATAATAGTAACAACAACAATAAGAACAACAGCAATAATAACAATAATACTATTAAAAACCATGCAATGATAAAATACGTAATCAACTGCTGAATAAAACAAATATAACAAATGCAAGTCGTTAATTCGAAAAATTATAAGAGCATCACTCATTTAAGAGAAACGACCTTGTGCACAAAATTGTCTTTATAAAATGAAATAATTTTCTAAGTTTACCTACGTTGGAAACAGTAAGTATTCTATATAGAGAAATTGTTCAAAAATCCGTCTCTTCTTCATCCAAAAATTGCTTCCATATAAAACTGTATACGGAGCTTTACAACGTAAAAATAGATGCTCCAGATCCTCCTATTGGCCAGAATTACACAGTGTAGAAATTGAGGAAGACATAATTGATTAAACGATATTGTTGATTACTAATCTTAGCACATTTCTACCACAAGTTCGCAAATGTGCTAAAAGACGGATAAATGAGATAGGGCAGTTTAATTTAAGATAATCCTGTACAAACTCGTTTATCTCAAGATTATGGTAAATGTTACTATAAGCTGAACACTGTGCTCTTATTATGTCCTTTTTCCAAAGATTATCGCGATATGATACTAAAACAGATTTTATGTCGAGGTTGTCTATATTCTATGTTAGGTTCTATTGTTGGGAATATAATCTAAAATTTTATTCAATTGAAAAACCTAGTTGTACTTGTCATTTGGACTTGGTGAGCTAGAAACCAGGTTCCTCAGTCTATTAAAACATATTTTTGAGAGTCTCAGGTCATTAAGTTTCAATATATATCGTAGCCACATCAAAATTAGTTGGAGTGTCAACACCGATAGCGGTTTTGGTACAGTTTCCAAGCGTACAATATAGCTTGGAGTGTTTCTAGGCAATTGCGACAATAGTTTGAAATACTGTGTTTGGACTAATTCTATATCCTCTAAAGATCGTAACGCCTTAATTCGTGCAACAAGGGGGGATTGACCTCTATAGAGTTGTATAATTGTAGCCGTGCCTGCTAAGACACACATTAGGGATTCGTTAAAATTTCCATAACTGATACGATCGTTGCTCTAACTTTTTGTGTGCTGTATTTAACAGTTTCGAAAAATAGAGATGACGAAGAAAATGGAATGCTTAAATACATATATATCTTTGCTATATCGATTTTGGTATTACCATATTTCAATAATGTAGAACTGCGAATTTTACCACCTCTACGAAAGACCATAATCTTCGTTTTTCGTAATTTATTTTGAGTTCATTGTTTTGAGCATCGACATAAAGCACCATTAACAAATCTGAATGTTCGTCAATTTTAATCTCAGTTGCACCACGAGTCCTAAAATATTCTTGAATATCGTTTATGTACATTGAGAACAACCAAGGACTTAGCGATTCACCTTGGAGGACGGTTACATTTATTGCGTTACTGATGTTGCCGTTTCTAATGGTACGAATGATTTTAGCACTGACACCATTACAGAATAGTTTAGCCCAGAGAAGAAAATGATTAATTGACGTTCGATAAATATGATGCAGTCGTCGGACCAAGACTTAAAGCGAGTTAGCATAATGAATGTGAAGATCTTTAGCGAGGTGTTGCAAAGTTCTGTGCCACGGTAGTTTGCAGGGTCAGTTTTGTCACCTTTTTTGTGTATCATAGTCAGCATATTTTTCGACCACTCAGTAGAAATCTTCTCTTGATCCAAGATCTTATTAAATATCACGTTTAGGTACAGTATCCAGTTCCCGGAAAGGTTTAGCAGGAATTCATTTGAAATTTTATCGTGTCCAGAAGATTTTCCTGTTTTGGAAAGGCGTAAGCTCGTTTAATGTGATTGGAATGTTCAAGAAAGGATGTATTACGCCATTAAAGATAGTCGTTATATGAGTCGGCTTAGAGACTGAATAGATGTTAAAATAAAATATTTCCCTATCGTCCACATATGTATGTCATTGTAAAATCAAAATTTTTTCAATCAGATGAATAAATTTCTACATTGTTTTTAATTCCATCGCTTTTATCATTTCCAAACCTTAATAATATATTTTATTATGCAAGTTTTTAATTAAAAAGAATCAGAACTGACATGTATAATAGGCTTACTGGGGAAACCACGTTAAATAAACGCAAACTACACTACCTCATAAGCTGCGTGAAATCATGTGCATATTACGCCGATTAAAACTTTTCACCTCGTTATATCTCAAAAACGGTGGCTGTAAGAAAAAAAAAAGTATTGATACATTTAATGGTCTACAATTTTTGTCTCAGAAAATTTTTTGATAAAAATTATCGTTGTGCTGAAAATCACGGAAAACTAATTTTTTCGAAATTTTTGACCTTTGAACTTTTCCAGACACAACATTGATTTCGAACTTGAAAATGTTATTTTTACTTATGTTTTGAACAATTACACGCACTTTCAGCTTGTTGTAAATTTATGTAATTTCGAATGTCTAGATTCATCAGATAAATATACAAGAAAAACAGCTAAGGGGACACAAGTGGCGGAAA
Source organism: Chrysopa pallens (assembly GCA_020423425.1). Taxonomy (NCBI): domain Eukaryota; kingdom Metazoa; phylum Arthropoda; class Insecta; order Neuroptera; family Chrysopidae; genus Chrysopa; species Chrysopa pallens. Next base: position 5,557,588 of record CM035591.1, read on the forward strand.
AGTGAATGGAATGAGTTAATTTTTTCAATTGACTATTATTATATAATAAGAATCAAAATATGTTCCAATTTAGTTTACTTAAATGTTAGGTTTGTTGGTGGTGTTGGTGATTTTGATTAACTTTTATTCATTTTTCACCTTATATATTTTAATATCACTATAATCATTAATAATACATAAAAATAGTTATCATTTTTCATCATTAGTGTTCGATTTTATTTTAATCGGCTAGAATATCGTTTTAACATAACCGATGCTCTGTCTTCTTCGAATGTTACGTCTTCAATAATGATAAATACAAAAATTTCAATCGCTACATTTTAGTGTTCCACCAGAAATATATTACAAATATTAACTTATCCAAACAAAATATGACTTTGATATATAACATATATAACTTTGATATAACAGATTATTTTTATTATATATATTTATATACATATTTATATATATATATATAAATATGTATATAAATATATATATATATATATATATATATATATATATATATATATATATATATATATTTTATATATATATATATATATATATATATATATATATATATATATATATATATATATATATATATATATATATATATATATATATATATATATATATATATATATATATATATATAAATATATATATATATATATATAATAAAAATAATCTGTTATATCAAAGTTATATATGTTATATATCAAAGTCATATTTTGTTTGGATAAGTTAATATTTGTAATATATTTCTGGTGCGCTACATTTTAGTGTTCCACCAGAAATATATTACAAATATTAACTTATCCAAACAAAATATGACTTTGATATATAACATATATAACTTTGATATAACATATTTTTTTTATTATATATATATATATATATATATATATAATAAAAATAATCTGTTATATCAAAGTTATATATGTTATATATCAAAGTCATATTTTGTTTGGACAGTGGAATCTGACATTTTAACGCACCGTTTCTTTTACTGTGAAGGTTCAAGAAAAGCAGAGATAGGTATAAAAAATGGTATGAGATGAGCGAAAATATATAGTTAATAAACGTTCATCATTCCATTGTAACTCACCTGTATTTATTACAAACCGTTTCCCTAACACTGTTAAAAAGTTATTGCAATTTTATAAAACTATCATTTTACATGTAATCTTATGGAGACTTGTAAGCCGAACAGATTAAATTTATTTTTATTTACTGAAAACGAATTTCATACATGAAAATTAAATATATATATACTTGTAGCTTATTATTACTTATTATAGTGTGAAATTCGTTTTCAGTTAATAAAAATAAATTTAATCTGTTCGGCTTACAAGTCTCCATAAGATTACATGTAAAATGATAGTTTTATAAAATTGCAATAACTTTTTAACAGTGTTAGGGAAACGGTTTGTAATAAATACAGGTGAGTTACAATGGAATGATGAACGTTTATTAACTATATATTTTCGCTCATCTCATACCATTTTTTATACCTCCCAAACATCCTAATGTAATTATTTTAAAAAAATCTTTAGTTATATAGTATTAATAATATTAATTTTATATAAACCACCATTGCTACTACTTTTTCATAGTCAGCAACATTGAAAAAGTCGGTTATGTTATTAGCGCAAAAGCCTATCTCTGCTTTTCTTGAACCTTCACAGTAAAAGAAACAGTGCGTTAAAATGCCAGATTCCACTACGCCACATAGAATACACATCTAGTTGATTGTCTTTGGTTACCCCAGCTGAAAATATTTAGCCTGGATTAAGTTTAGTTTAGTCATTTTCAAAATTGGTTATTCATACGAATACATCTGCAGTGGTTCTTGTATAGTCTTTTCATAACATTTTTTAATTAACCATTTTGATAATATTAATAATTAAACTTGTTTATCTTCACGTGTTTTAGATTTATTTATACTGCTCCATGTTTGTGATTTCCATATTATCTGCGTTAGAGTTGTATTCAATTAACTCTGTATCATTCTTCTTATTTCTTCCATACATCCGCATTTGAATAGTTTTGACTTAATTTGATAATTTTTTCTTCGAGTTTTTCTTAGAGATATGCAAGTCATTTTCTACTATATTCAGGTAGAAAATAAATAGAACCTATTCAAATAATGTACTTTTTTAACTGATTTATCCATAAAATATTATACAATGTGTTAAGAATTTTTATTTTAATATTTAAATTTGTTAGTAAACAACAATCAAATGAATTTTGCATAAATTTTTATAAGCAACATATAATATGTATTGACGAGGACTAGAAAATGAACTACAAAAATTTTAATTTTTGTTGAACAATGTAAAGTAACATACTTAAGCGATATCCAAAGATAGATAGCCGGAAATACTAATTTCATTATGCTATTATTTATATATATATATATATATATATATATATATATATATATATATATATATATATATATATATATATATATATATATATATATATATATATAACTATATATATATATATATATATATATATATATATATATATATATATATACATATATATATATATATATATATATATATATATATATATATATATATATATATATATATGAGACTGATGTAAACATAATGAAATTAATATTTATAATCTTGTGTCAGTACATTTATTTTTAAATACTTTACCAATTTTCTGCAAAGCAAAAATTTTAATATTTCAACGATAACTGATAATATTAATCATCAATTTTTTTTTGTTTTTTTTTGTAAAATATATGTGTAAGATATTATTTTTCACGTTTTTCGAAGAAAGAAAAAACAAATAGCATTACTATTTAAAAATTTATTCCAAAGTCTATTTTCAATAAAAAAAATGAATATTATCTTACATTCGTTTCACAAACTCAGGCATTTAACTACAAAATTTTCTAGGAATCTCAAAGTAATCGGCTTAAAAATAAATCGTTTTCATATAATATACAGCTATCACTTTTTAGATAAAATGTATACCCAACTTTTACCAGAAAGGGGTTTGGAATAAAATTTGTTGTGATGAAATTCATAATCAATATTTTTTAATGAATTTATATTATATTAATATGCATATAAATATCTTCTTCACAACATGAACGTAAAGACCAAAAAACCATTCAGAATTGTGACAACAAAGCATTTTATTTTTGCTGTTTCATTACAATATTATTTATAGGTAAGACCAATTCTTATTATAGAATTCAGTTTAAATGTCGAATGAAAAATAACCTTATTTATGCTAAAAATAATGTCTGCTATAAATAGAATCATGTATTTACTACTGAATACATACAATTTTAAGTGAAATTTATACTTTATCTGTAACTTATACAAAAATAATCCTGTAAACATATAATGAAATTCCAGGAAATTATTGGATGAAAATATTCACTGAATAAATTTAAATAAAATAAATATTATATAAATAAAAAGTATTGAACTTTTTATATTATTAAAAGGATTTTAATTAATCCTTCAATGCATTTTTAAATATAATTACAACATTCCATTTAAATTTTATAAGAATTGCATTCTGAAATTAGTTTTCCCTCTCATTCCTTTTTATATCTATATATAGGAAAATACTATGGATCTAGATAGATTTCATCAACATTTTTTTAAATTTTTAACACTTGGCTTTTATTCTCATTTAAAAGGAGGGTAGTTTAAACCCTAACCTCGTTTTTCTTTTTCTTTTTTTATTCAATGCATAATATCTCATGAATATTGTGTCTAACATTAAAGAGTGTTTTAGCATTCGGTTGCTGTTTATCTTTCTTTTAAACCGAGCTGTGCAGGAATCTGGAAACAAACTGAAGAATGCATGATTCGTCAAAAAAATGCTTAAGATATCATGGAGGATTGCAACCTCCTTTATGTAGCCTGGCATCGATGATTCAGTGTGAGGTAACTAATTTTTTTGCCGGTTATTTCAAATTTTTTACACAACCCAAGTCGGTGCTAATCATAACTGCAAATTTTTATTAATATTATACAATAACAAATTAGCCGATTTTTTTTCGCAAAATCGCGTTTTTCACTTAAGTCTTCTCAAATAAAAAAATTCGAAAAACCCTTGGTGTTTTTATCTCGTGAAAGCTTTTATCTAATGCAATAACTTTGATTTTTGATTTTGAATGATCCAGCACCGAGTTATAAGTTCCACCGCAATTATCTCCTTCTAATTAATCATCTTGTCTAATTAGTCATCAATAAATATTCATAATTTTTTATGTTTTTAGAATCGTGTTTCTAGTATTAAATTTGTTTATATAATATATTATGAATCCTATATAACAGAGTAAAGCGGAAAATTGCTTTTTTCCAAGCAAGCAAGGAAGTTGTGATATTTTGCAATCGATGTGATATGGTTTAATAAATTGTGAAAATAGTTTATTATTTATATAAGTGTAAAGCCTTCTTCTTTTAAGTAATTGATATTCAATTTGAACTTCCAATTAAAATATAATATACTGATTGTGTAATATTCATAATTAATGCCCATAATATTGATGCCCATAATATGGACAGTTCTTACATTTTATGAAACGATTTTCAATAGAAAAGCATTTTCATCCATTTGTTACTGTCCTCGATATCTTTGAATTTGCCCACATTCTATATATCATTTTGAATAATTATTATTAACCCATTAGTTGCATGCAAAATTATTATGTCAAAATAATAAATATTACATTTTTCATATTTTCTAAAATGTTATTCCAGTAAACCTAATTCTTTTAAGCGTACGTATAATTTTCAAATGAAACTCATGTAAATATAACTATATAAAAAAAACCATTATTTTTGCGATTAAAAAAGTATGTATAACATTTAAAAAAATTTCGTTATAATAAGTAGTTTCGGAGTTCATCTCTGGCCAAAGCGTGACACGGTTATTTTATATATATCCATAGAAGATATATTTTACGCCATAAAAGCTATATGTTAAAATAATAATTAGATTATTTGTTAACTTCATATGTGTAATTTGTCGTTTATGGTACTAACTACTATAAAAGAAATAGACAAAATGTAATCAAAACAAAATCCTATTGAAAATTATGGTTTTACTTTGCATGAAGCTGTGTCAAGTTTAAATGTGAGATGGTAAAAAATGAATCAATTAAAAAAAAAAAAAAACTCATATACATAAATATGATTCGTGTATGCAATATAAGAATATTTGAAATTCAGTCAAATTATTTTATTTTTAATTGTGATAGTGTGACATGTATGTTGATTAAAAACTATTATATTTAATATTTATACTATTTATTATATTATATACTAATTTATTAATATGCTAAATCAAAAAATTATTTTCATTTATTCGTTTATTATATTAAAACTCTAGTTTAACCCCCCTTGTCTTTAATGCTACCAAATAATAAAATCGTGTTTTCATGTTTTAAATTTCATTAAACATTATATTAGCTCTCTTGGATAATACATACATTCTTTGTGAATACATTATTTGTATCAAAATATGAAATTGTCTGATCGTCTCACAATACAGAGATATGCAAAAAATATAATCTTGTGTGAAATATTTTGTAAAATTAAACTTTGCAGGTAAATTTTACTTATTATTCGATGAAGGTAGGTTATTTATATTTTTCCATAGAGGAAAACTCAAGTGGACCATTCAGATTTATTATTTGTTTGTTTGTACACAGAATAGCAAAACTCAGATCTTTTTATGCATTTAATTTGTTTACTCTTTCAACTATGGATATTCACGTATGCAGCAATTGCTCATGTATTACGGAAAAAGTTAGAAAATGTTATACCTTGAAGTAAAATTAAAATTACCTAGAATAAAAGGCTAGAAAATGGCAAACAGTTATATGATATAAAAGTTATTTATGTACGACATTTCTTTATTTCATGCCTACCTAATTTACATTGGGTTTATCAGTTTATATTTGCTATATAAACTGAGCACTAACGTTTGCTTACAAAGCAACTGTAACTCAACGCTATAATAATACATCGACTTATATGAACTAATGTTTTTGATAGCTCGTGTTAAAATCTGACGAAGCAAACTGAGGACTGCAAATATATACTTAATTATCAATGCAGGGAACCTAAGAAGTATCCAATTACATAATTCAAGTCTACTACGCTACAGGAGATGCTTATTAGTAGAAGTATTGTGTTATATATCCTAGTATTGTCTTATTTATTATAATAAAGGCCAGTTTTAAAATATTAACTTGGCTTTATTTGTTTATTTATTATAGTCTTCCGGCGATGACTTAAATCGTAATTAATAATTTTATTTAATTATGCATAAATAAAAGTAATTGCTGAATCAAATGGATTAATATAGAAAGAGCAAATCGGGAGCAATTTATTGAAATAAAAATATAGAAAAAAGCATTAATAACCTGAGATATAAGGAATACAATTTTTGTAATTTTGATTAAAAATAATTAATTAAATAATTACTTAATCACTGGAGCAATTACGGATCCTGATAGAGATTTTTGAGACCAATTTTTTTAAATAAATTTGGTTAAATAAATTTTATTTAAGTTCCACGCTAACTTAATTGCGAAAATATATAAAATCAGAGAACTTGATCTCAGGACATAACAATTTAGAAGATTTATTACATGATTTGAAATCACTATAATTTTCAGCTTGAAGGTTTTTGAAAATTGTTATCTCATCTAGTATATTCGGGGAAACTTTATTAATCGAAAGATTTTCCCGTTATAGTGTATGGTAGTGGCGTATCTTCAAACAAGCAGTAAAGAGTTAATGACGCGGCCGAAAAACCAAGGTATGATTTTGAGCAAAAATTCCTACTGGTTGATATTGTGGAGACCATCTTTTTACGCGCTGGCCATGTTGTTCGCAGAGATAAAGATTATTGGATTCGAAAATTGAGGGAATGTGAACCACAAGCTTAATTTTTTTTTTACAGTTTCAGTTTACATATATAGAACTGAGTGCCGGCGACTAAGCTTTACCCATTATAAATGACTGAAATTGAATCCATGCAAATACAGGTATTGCTATTATTAGAACGAAGATGTTCTGAAATTTTTCCGAGTGTAAAGTGAAGTTGGCACCAGTAGTCAATAAAAGCTAGTGGATAAAATTGTGTATCTTTTGATAGTTACTCACCAAGATTACTGCCATTAATTAATGCCATTGTTATTAACAGTTGATAATAAATTTTCAACTGTTTTTTTCATAAATTTCTCGTATTCAATATTATTACGACAAAAACACTTCAATATTAATACAATTTTTTTTTTTATATTTATACACAGTATGAACAAAAACCACTAGGCTGCATGATATAAACAAAACGTAATAGGTGCCGATTCTACGAAGTCTCGTAAAGTTAAAAGGTATATTAAGATAATCATCTTATTATCCCAGAAGTAGTCCTTGAATCAATTTATTCATTAATTACAAAATATAGGCACGTAATGATATTCATTATAATTGATTTGTTAGTTTATTGAATTGCACCGAATCAAAACAATTTATTTATTTAATTAAAAAAGATGCTAGTTTAAAAAAAAAAAAAAGCATTATTATACTTTTTAAAAATAACGATACCATTTTGACCGATTTTTCCCAAAAATCATGGTCATGATTCTATTCGTTTTTCACAAGCAATCGAGCTACAACATTTGACGCAAACAAACGTAATCGGGTATCTTTGTGAAATATCAAATATAATTAAAATTCCATATGTAGAGTATTTGTGAGAATAGGATATTATAAATAACAAAAGTCAATCTAGTAAGGTTCCTTGGATAAATTTTGTTTTAATACGACGAAAATGTTTGATTCATCAAGCGAAATTTATGTTAGTTACACCAGAGTTATAATTATTTTCCGGAATTAATATCAAACTTACCGATTTATGTTATAAACCGCCAATGAAATGAAATTTCAATTTGAGCGCAAGAGGTTATTCTAAGACAATATTTGTTTTATAACTTTTCAAGAAAATTTATAATTTTTGTATATTTATTTAAACCACCATTCTGATACTCTTATAATTAGACCGCAAGTAGATTTCCAAGAAAAAATTATTTTAATAAAAATTCGTTTTATAATTTAAAAAAACAAATTATAATTTTGTGTATATTTATTAAAAGCTACAATCAAAATTTTAAAATTGGATTGGGGCGAGGATAATACCACAATCGCCATGAGTATACATAATTTAGTGATTTCGTTCAATTTTCACTGTTTGCAAAGGCGCATGTAGGCTGAAACGTTCATATGTTCGTACATATAGCTGGCGCTGCTAGTATCAAATTCATTTGATATTTAGTTAGCCCTAAACTTCAAAATCCGGATGTGAATGATATGAATTTGACAGCTGTTGCACTATTAGTATGTGAGTTATAGGACTTATAGTAAAAAAACTTTTGTTACCTTGAAAAAAAGGATACAAAGGAATTTCGTGTGTTAATGAAGTATTGCTTTTTGGAGAAAAAAATACTTTTAAAGCCAAGGCTTGGCTAAATAAACATTATTCGGACTTTGCACGAGGAAAATCAACCGTAGATAAGTAGTTTGCTAAATTTAAACGAGGCGACATGAGCACCGAGAACAAGACACGCAGTGGAGGCTATTTCCGACGAAAACATAAAAAAATCTACATAATAATTTTTAATATTAATTTGATCGTATTTTTAATGCATTCTGTACATTCAGAACAAAGATTATATATTTTTTATGAGCAAATACAAATCAATAATTTTTAATAATAACGGCATTAAATTGATAAAAATATTCATATGAATAGATCCATACGTATACACATATTTCGTACACAAATTTATATATTGGAAAAATATAATAAAAATGCTTTGAATAAGTGAGTTTATTCAATACATTATACATATATTGTATAACATTCGACATATAGATAGACATCGACCTTACCAAATCCTTAATCGTTCGAAACGTTTTATACTGGTAGTATATATATATATATATATATATATATATATATATATTTATATATATATATATATATATATATATATATATATATATATATATATATATATATATATATATATATATTTATTTATTAAAGAATTATATGAATTGAATTCACATTATATTTGAAATTTGCTGACCATTTAAGAAATGGTTTTCATTATAATACGGAATTTATTGATTTTTTTGGATGTAATTAAAAAAATATTTTTAAAACGAAAAGTATTCATACGATATGATGCTTTTGATACATTGTCTATTTTCAACCTAATTCAATAAAATGGGAGATATATAATTTTGCGATATCTTTTTCCATTTAATATATTTTACAGAATGATTTTTAATCATGACTTCGTTATTTTTATTTTTTTTTGGAAAATGGTTACTTTACCGGAAATTTTTACCGTAAGTCCTTCCTAAGTAATATATGATTTTCATCTGTTCATCGAAGATACTTGAAGAAAATGTTGTATAAACAATTTTTTTAATTCATATAAATATGAATATTGTAGACACACATTTTAATACCTAAGATAGATAAGGGACTATATTAAGTCTATAGAAAAACCATCGTAGGTATCTCAGCTTATAATATCATCTATCTTTTTGGAGACTTATAAATAAATATTTTAAGCATTATAGCAATGATTAAATAATTATATTTTAATAATTCTTAAATTGAAAAACTTAATGTCAAACGTGAAATTTTTCGTACTTTTCAAATCTTCTTTGCTAATTAATTATGTTTTCAATTATATTCTTGTGTTTATTTTTGACTAATTTAGATGTCATTAAATTTCATGCTGGTTGTTACTATTGCTCGATTTTTTTCAAATAATTACTTTGTTGGTTCACTATCTGATTTAAATCGTATTAATAAATAAATTACAGTTCTAAATCGTAATAATACAAAATTATATTACAATTTTTCAATATTTCTATAAATTTAAATTATGTTTAACTAGTGATACCATTAAAACAGAAACAAGTTGTATATATATATATATATATATATATATATATATATATATATATATATATATATATATATATATATATATATATATATATATATATATATATTCAATGACATTTGTTTACTATAAAAATCTGTTGCGACCCATCACAGGGCATATTTTTAACTTTTAAGAATTATACGAAAAGCAAACTTAAAATTCAAAATAAAAAAAATAATAATTATAAAATAAATAAATTTAAAGTATGTACATAAATATGATTACTTGAATTATACTTATCTTAATATATATAAATTACATGTCACATTGTTTAATCGCGATGGACTCCGAAACTACTGAACCGATTCGAAAGTTTTTTTTTTTTTTAAATCAGTACTATGCTCCAATTTAAGAGATAGGATAGTTTATTTCTTAATTTGAGATTGCAATTTTATTTTATTGCGAATTAATTGTTTTTTATGACAAAGAGATATAGTTTGATAATATTTTAACAGATGGTAGTCTAAATCTAACAAAGAGTCATAGTTCGATAAGATTCTAACAGATGGCATTATAATTGACTTGCTTTACAGTAAGTATCGAATAGATGGCACTGTATAAAGTAGTCAGTGGACTTGATTGAGTATCCAATAAATGGTGTTCAGTTAAACGTACTAACGCTTTTATTAATAAGCTACAATTCATCAATATAACCGACGACGTTTTGCAGCTTAGCACCGATTAGTGCTAAATTAAATTGAAATGTATAATTCAAAGTAATAAATATTATTGTTAAAGATTTAAGACTATATGCCCTACCAACCTCATTCATTTATTTATGTTAGGTGTCACATGTTATTTACTAACAACTTTGTTACAAAATTGAATAAAAACAATAATAAATATACTCATTTGTTACAAAATTGAATAAAAATAATACTAAATTTTAAAATAAATTATTTTGTATTGATTTTTGGTTAATATCAACTGTAACAAAATTTAAATCAATCGTGTTGAAAGTCCTTCCCGTTCAAATCCCAATCCTGTCGATTTTTATACAAGCTTTTACATTTCCGACTTCGTTCCCAGATAATAATTTCGTTTTACTAAGGGGTTTTACTATATAATAACTTCATTTTACAAATGGCATCATAGCCAAAATCATAGCCACGCGTTGCTGAGGCTATGATTTTGGATAGATATATAGATATATATATATATATATATATATATATATATATATATATATATATATATATATATATAAATATATATATATATATATATATATATATATATATATATATATATATATATATATATATATATATATATATAATTTATATTAACAATACCAAATACATAAAGATGTTGAATAAATATAAATTATATGCCTACCTAATAATGATTTTAACAACTAACAGCTTAAGATAACAGTATAGATACTCGAAATGTAATTGAGTATGAATGTTGGTACTATTTTTAATCATTACTATTAATAAAATAAAATTGTTTTAATACGTCTTTGTTAGCTAAGTGTTTGGTCGTTAAACAGTTCTTCAGGACGATTTTTATGTTTGTGTGTTTCTTACACTTCTAAGTAGGTTCATGATTCTAACCACCTGCACTGTATATAATAGTTCAAACTATTTCAAACATGTTCATAATATACGTATTTAATCTAGGTTTATTGTTCATAACATTTGATTTTAAACCTATAATATTGTAAAATTTGATTTGTTTTGATATAATATAATATAGAGTTTCGAATTTTGTGTTTAGTTTATGAACTAGTTCCCTCATGGTACTGCCAAAAGTTGGGCCTTAGTTTTTCTATATTTTATTTCGAATTCTCCAATCTTTTTATGAATTGAGATGAATATTTGATTATCCCATTTGTTTGTTCTAGGCAAACATGATTGCTAATTCTTTTTATTATATTTTTATTACTTCGTTAAAACATTATTTGGAATGATACTACTTTAGGAACAGGGAGCTAAATAAATCCGTACCTCTATAAAGAAATATTACATGTAAAATTATATTTTCAAAAAAGAGTTGAAAATAATCTTTGAGATTATAACTTCTACATTTTTGTATATATTTTTATTAAATACTCTAATGGTTTTGAGCCTAGTTTTAAATAGTGAATAAGAAGAATTTAACAACCCATACAAAGTTGCCGATGATCAACTATTTTCCGTTGATCGGCCAAGGTTCGGCTACCAATGCTCGGCCCAGCATCGCCATTCTTTAACGGCCTATGGCTGGCTTATCATCGCCCGCCGTAGTATACGCTCTATAATAATTTGCGATCTTCAGCCGATGCTTGACCGATGATATGACACTTTTTTCACTGCGCAAGCGTATTGAAAATTAGATCAGCTGTTAAAATAATGATATTATAGATGAACTCAATCATGTGGAATCAGTGAGTTCGATTGCTTGTCAGAGCACAGATGCATGCTCAGAAAAAAATAAACATGCAAAAACATTTAATGTCAAAGGTATGTTTATAATAGTTGAATAATTATACAATGTCTTTTATTGATTTTTTTCATTATAGAAGATTATTCTACCTTTCGTAGAATATTAGCAAGCCATTTCAACTCATATTAATTATGATGATATATTGTTTGGTAAGTGTTTATGGTTTTTATTTAAAAAAACAAATTGAATATTGCTCCTATCGCGGAAAAAAAATTTGTTTCCATTCATTATTTTTTACTATTTCAACTTTTTACATGACTTCATTTATACGCATGTAATTAAATTAGGTATTCTCTAATTACGATGAGAAAACAACTAATGAATATTTTATCTGTATTTACATGCATCGAATTTGCTAACTTTATTTCGAAGTATTTTATTGTGAAAAATAATGATTATTTAAAATGAAAAGTCAAGATTTTTCTAACTAATTTTCTTCTTAATAAATTTTATTACTTATCTTATTAATTACTCGTAATATTTTTGTAATTTTACTATTTACTGTTGTTTTAGATCGTATACAGACTTATATTGACGGGAAATTTGACGAATTACATGAACATTTGGATGCATTTAAAATAAGCACGGAGTATGCCACAAAAAATGAAGCTAAACGAATTAAAACTCAAGTTTTAATGAAAACTGGGGAAAATGTTCCAAACATTTCTAAAACAACTGCTATAGAGGCTTATAAAAATATTTTCCCCATCAACGATGAGGCGCAATTTTTGATTTTTGATAACGACCTGAAAACTGACGACGAAAAAAAGAAACTGAAGAATTTATTCAGAGTTATTATGTACGGGGAATCAGATGTTGTAACTATAATACGAAAAACTTTATCTGAGGTCATTACACCTACCGTACAATTGAATTATTCTGGCACTGGGAAGAAAGTACGTGGTATCGGGAAACACAATTTTAGTGCTACTTGCTCTTACACTTGTTTAAAAGGTAGGATATATATGTTTAAAATCTACACCTGAATAAAGTTATGTTTTATCTATAAATATTTCTAATTTCAGAGGTTGTTGAAGAAAAGTTTGGGGACTCGGATCAATCCAAATCGTTAAGGGTAATGATCGGCAGTTTTCTTGCTAATGCAGGAGACAGGGATGGAGGCCGCCGTCAAGGAGCTATTAACAACCAACAACAACAACAACACAACAATAATAATAATAATAATAATAATATTAATAATAATAACGAGGACAACAATGATAATTAATTTTTATACTAAAATTACTTATTTTCTTTTTTAATAACTCACTTAATGTTGTATTACTTATATTTATAATTGCAGTGATATTCTTTTAAAACTCTTAAAATAAAAAATAATTTAGTATAATATATTAATATATTTATCGAATAAAGATTAATGTTACTAAATAAAAATTTTTTTTATTTGTAATTTAAAAATAATTATTTATAATAGTACGTTTGGCAGAGGCTTGGATCCTATGCTTGGCCGATCATAGGATCCGATATCGCTACGTTTGGTAGATGCTTGGATCCTATGCTCGGCCGATCATATGATCCGATATCGGCATGGCGTTACAGTCCGATACTCGCCCAGTCTTGGGCCGATGATATATTCGGGTCATTGGCCGATACTTTTAAATCGGCTGCCTGTCTTGGCCCATTAATGGGCCGATCCTCATTTTTGTATGTGAAATTTGATATAACTAATCTACTCTATTTTATTTTGGTTGTTTTATTTCATTTCTTCAGATATTTCGGTATATACTTTCTCCTTCGGATACAGAATTTTACATTTATACACGCGTATTTCATTTTTATGTTCATAATATACGTATTTGTTCTAGGTTTATTCTTCATAGCATTTGTTTTTAAAGCTATAAGAATTTGACTTGTTTTGATATAATATTCGATAATTAAAACTCAGAAAATAGTAGTATAGAATACTAAAATCAATTTTACCATAAGGACAAGATGTTTTTATTCAAATTATAGTACTTCATAGTGATAAATATTGAAAGAAATACAAATTATTCCAGTGTATTTAAAAACTTCCATAACTTCAACGATATTTATATTATCATTATGGATTTTGTACAAAATTAAAGCATAAATAAAGTCATCCAATATTCATTAAAAAGTATTTTTCTCATAAATCACTAGTTGTTCTACTCATCCTTAAAAATATTAAATTTTTGACCAATTTTAAAGAATGTTTCTAGAGTATGGATTTCGTTGATAATATCAAAGAAAAATCAAATAAATTATTATAGGTAAAAAAACACATCCGTTGTAGATCTGTCAAAATTAACGCCATCTATGATTACAGATAATGATCAACCACCGTTTAATAATAAAATTAAAAAATTTGCATGAACAATTTTTTTGAAATTTTCGCCCGATTGTATCAACGGAATATAAAATTATAAAATACACCATTTAGTAAAAAAGATTTTATAATTTAAATATTTTATAAGGTAATAATAATTTTATAAGCTAATATATAAAATTCTCGTATCACGGTGTGCGTAATTTCTCCGAAACGACTCGACCGATTTTCGTGAAATTTTGTGTGCATATCGATTAGGTCTGAGAATCGGAAAACATCTATTTTTCATCCCCCTAAATGTTAAGGGTGGATTTTTTGTTTTTATTTTTTTATGATACAACATACATATCTAACATACATGTCTAAATTTTCACCCCTCTACGATCAGCCCCTATTTTTATTTATTAATTAAAACCTTAATTTTTTTTTTTTTTGTTTTGTCAAAATATCAATTTTCACTCTTACATGATACACCCCTATTTTTCCATCCTGATTTTTATTTTTTCCAATCTATCCTCAGATCCGCAATAGGGTTACAAGATCGAAATCGAATATTATAATTGAACTTATTCAGAGTTTATAATTTCAAGTTGCTTTAATTATGATTTTTTTCTAAATTTATCTCCCGCCCTCACCGGTCAATAACTGATCAACTATCAATCGATCAGTTATCCCCGCCAGGTATCTTATGTTGTCTCCACTCATCCAGCAAACATCACGGAGTCTATATACATTTTTCAGCCATTTTTGTTTTGTTTTATTTGTGTATCAATCATTGCAGAGACTTTTATACGTTTTATTTTAATTTTTCTGTGTAACTTTCATGTTAATTTTACTCTCATCGCAAATTTTACATTAATTTCCAGTGCAATTATTATTTATTAACAATATATTAATAACTGATAAAGACAGTTTTAGCTCTCAGTTTATTAACTGATTTTATGTAAATTAATACGTGTTGTAGGCTGCCGCAAACAACGACCATTACCGCACATGTATATATTGAATTTACAACTGTTAAATATTGGCGCAAGGAAAGTTGCTGTACATGAAAATACTGGATGCATAAAATTGCAGTCAAACTTCTGCACAATTATCGACTCGCAAAGTAGTCTCATCGATCACATAGTTCCGGATGTACACACACAATATGAAAATCATAAGTGATTGGCAGAAAGAGTGATTTTGGTAGCAAAAAATGTGTACGTCAATGGGTTAAATTTAAAGAAATAACAGTTGTTGTCTGGGTGTCATGCAAATCTATCGATACAGTTGGCGATACCAACAAAATTGTAAATTGTTCAATTGAGTTTTTAAATTCATTGGATTTGCCAGACATGCCACCACACCATTTACAATTAAAACAATGCAAAATTTTGCATTGCTTAAAAAAAAATAATTTTTATTTGTTAATGTCAATCAATTATAAAGAATGTTCTTTAAAAAATGATAAAGTAACAAATTTTAAAAACGTAACAAATTTTAAAGTAAAGTAACAAATTTTACGTTTAAAAATTTTTTAAACGTAAGAAAATTTTTTTTTTTACGTTCAACAATAAGAAGAAATTTTAATTTTATTATATTTATTTAAATTTTATTTGATTTTTTACTTGCGTATTTTTCGAATTGAACGATTGTTAAAAATCCATATACTGTGAATATATAGACGTTCAGAATAATATATAAAAAAGGAAAAATCAGAATAAAAGGGTGAAATGATGAATTGATAAATATATCGATAAAATCCAGTATAAAAGTCAAAAAATATGTCTAGTTTAGTGCAATACTCACACAATGACTTCCATACTATGAAATGGAAGTTTAAATAAAACCTTTAATTTTGTATTATCTTTAAAAAAAAAAAAAAAAAAACAGAAATTTCAGATTCAGGATTGATTTTTTAAATAAAATCTTAGAATCGTATATACAAGGATTGATTATTTTATTAAAAGAAAATATTCATTTCTTTTGTAGAATAATTGTTTTGTGCACACATAAAACGTAAAATTTAGCTTTTCTAGTTTTATCAGTATTTCATTTAATCATTATTAAAATTTCCAATCAATCGAAAATAATAGAAACCATTATTTGATTTATATTAACCCCAGTATCAGGGGTTGGGTGTCGACCTATATGCAAAAAATATATTTTTTTTTACATATATATCGGCACATGATATCGGACAACAGTTGCTGGTCGATAATAGACGGCCGTCAAAATTGCTAACCGGAGGTAACATACGTGTGGGCAAAATTGAACCATTTCAAAGATGTCGACCAGAAGTCTAGATCTATAGTAATACTCTGCACAGACCCGAAATTAGAAAATATTGACCAGACATCACAAAACTCTGGTATAGATGTTCTAAAAATCAACTAATTAATCAATTTCCAATTGTTAATGTGTTATGTGTCAAGTCAAATTAAAAATGAAAAAAAAACATAGCGACTTTAAATTATTGATGTGTATTCCTCAATTCGCCATAATTTCCGATTTTATTTAGCAAATAAAAAAATTATTAATATATATGCATTTATAACAGTATGGACTCTATATACCGAGTTTTTTACGTTTAGTCATGATTAAAATTATTTGATATTAACAGGCATTTGTCCAATATTTAACAAATAACAATGTTAATTCTTATCCTTACTTGCTTTTTTGTTATTATGATTCCTTTAAGGAAGTACGAGCACCAAGGCAACTTTTGATAAAAGGCTTGATTTTTTTTTAATACAAAGTTTAAATATGTCTAAACAAATTCCAATAATTTGAAGGAGATTGCCCGATCATTTAAATAAATAATTAACTTTAAAGTTGAGCAATTTAACATTGGGCTTATGGGGTAACCTTCAAACATTGATACATTTATGTATTTTTCTCGTAAAACTGTCGGTGAATATTTTTAAAAAACTTATGGATGAAAGTAAATATATTAGTGATAAATTTAATTCAAAAACATTTACACTTGCCCGACTAATTAAAGTGTATTAATTAAAAGAAAAATAAATGCCGCCACTAGCCAATGTTAAATGTATATCTATATATTGAAAAAAATCATATGGTTACTGCGTTCCCCTTACCGCGCTAGAGTCGATACCTATCTCCACACCGCCTGGCGCTCGTACTTCCTTAATGTAAATTAATTTTCATTTTCATGTTCTATTATATTTAACTTATTTTTTACTTGAAATATAAAGTTTTCAACTTTATTTTCTATTATACCTATAATGCGATGTACCTCTAAGTAAACAGTTAGTATCATTATATGAAGTAAACTTTTGCAGATGTTTTTAATATTTTGTTTATCATTAATTTACATTAATACTGATTACGAAGACATAATAACAATACAGCTTTAATTATGAATTCATCCTCATAAAGCCATCCTCATGAATATCGCTCAATTGACCAACTTTTTTTACGGAAGTAAAAATACATTTTTTTACATTATATTACATACATACTAAAGCATACTATATATATATATATATATATATATATATATATATATATATATATATATATATATATATATATATATATATATATATATATATATATATATATATATATATATATATATATATATATATATATATATATATATATATATATATATATATATATATATATATATATATATATATATATATATATATATATATATATATATATATATATTTATATATATATATATATATAATATTTATCTATCAAATGTAATAAAATAAAAATTGAACTGTATATTTACATGTATAAAGTATGTATACATGTATATGTTGGCGTATAGAAAAAGATCATGATAATACATCGGCAAAATATTCCAAAAAAATATCTAAGATATTCATGTGTTTATTTCCTACGAGAGAGACAAATCATTGTAATAATATATATATATATATATATAAATTTTTTTATATCTATATAAAAGTCGTCATAATATTGTCAAATATAGAAATATGGCTGACTAGCTGGTGAAATTATTAACATTTTTTATAAGTTATATTTTAAGCCAAATTTTATCCCTTTTGATAGTACCATTAGGATAGTAACACCTACGAAGGAAATAACGTAATGAGTTTTGGTGAAATTTCTCGAAATTTTTCAAGTTTAATCGATAAAATCTCCAGATTTTGACAAATTACCCAATTTGGCAGCCCTATATCTATAGAGTAGAAAATCGAGAATCTGCTGTACAAATCGTTTCTTCTTGCCTCCTTTTATTTTATGTAATAAACAAAAATTGAAACTATAAGTTCATTTTCTATCTATTATTACAATGTATTCCATGTAGTTTTAGTATAATGAATTCTTATAAAATAATTTTCAGCTAACAAAGAAATTTTTAACTATTATTACTTCCAGAGGTACACTGACTGCATCATTTGGGAAAATCAGACTTTGAAGAATACATAGTAGGCTTATGTATCAGATGTTTAAAGAATGTTTGCGTGGTATTAAGCGATTATTTTATACAAATTATCGAATCAAGTGTAGTAAATTAAAAATATTTTAAGTTAAAATTTGAATGAATAGAGAGAATGAAATAAATAGACTACTCATTTAAAAACAAAAAATAAATAAAATATAGAAACAGGGAAGTAAGTTTCATATCACAGTTTTATTGTTGTTGTTTTTTTAAAGACACAGTATGAATAAAAAAAAAAAAAAACAAAGAAAAGGATTGCATTACATATGGTGGGGGAGTGTGGCTCAGATGTACGGGCCACCGTATACCACTGTGCTTGACTAAAAAGACTGGTAATGGTATTGAGATATAGTGACAACGGATCGTGTTTGATGCCATCAATCTGGGCATGGTCTGCGTATATTTGTTAGAATTTCCCAGGACATCGTAACCCTGTAATTCTGTACAAGCCAAGCTCCAAGTAAACCAACGAAAAATGCATCCATCGAGACTTTATAGTTCTTCGATGATAACTCAGCAGCAAGTGGTTTATATTTTTGAGCTTTTGCTGCCGAGTAACCTCTAAGGCATCTGGGTTACCCTCAAATGGAATTCATATGTCGACGATTTGTACTTACTTCTTAGCCTCTTCTAGAACCACCAGATCAGGACGAAACGTACTACGTACGCCGAGCACAGCATCTGGGGATAGCGAATTGCGGCACTCCGCGAGCAAGACGGTCTTGAAATGCATTGTGTCATCGTTGCCACACTGCTGAAATGGCAGTACAATGATTCAGTACGCGCGGTTATGTCTCATTCACATAACCACAACGTCGACACCGTTTATCACCATTCCCAAATCGACGTGCGCCATTAAGTGGAACCGATATGAACCGTTTGTGATGTTCATGACTACGCCTTTCACTGATCGGGTTTTTCTAGAATACTAGAAAGGCAGTTTGCTCGAGGTGCTGAGCGTAGCGTTCGTTCGACTTATGTCCGAACGAACTTACTCCACGGAATCGGCCAACGGTAAAATATTCTCGCCACCCTGGAGGAATGGAATATATAGAAATTCAGGTGAGCTACGTTGTGGTAGGTTCATCCATTTTTGGTAGTCAGTTGATAGTCTTGTCAAAGGCCCTTTTGCGATATTGCCGTCTCACAGTTTTAAGTCCAGCCGAGAAACTTTCAATGATGAACAAATTTGGGGCGTCCAGCTTTTGCCAGGGTGCGAGAAGAGACTCGTGTTCCTTTTTTACATCCTTCTTGATCGATCTAATGGCTTCAAGTGGGGTTTGTGATACATGAAATCCCAAGGATACATCTAGATGTTGGTACTCTTCTCCGACTTTTATAACCACTAGTCCTCCTCCTTGGATCGTATTTAGTAGGAAAGACCTCCCGTCGTTGCCTTCCAGTCGTTACCTACAGTTGACATGCAAAAATGCGCATTTCAGTGGTAGGCACTTTGATCCCATCCATTTAGCGGTTGATCCTACTACATTCAAGGGGGGTTCTAAATGATTCAGTATTTTTACCGATCAGTTTGTAACCATGCTGGGCTGCTAATTCAGGCGCCACCCTCACGAGTTGTTCAATCGGTTAGTTAAGTGTTATAGAGGTCAGTGAACATTCATGCTTTACGCCCGCACTAATTGAAGTTGAGTGGGTTTCCCCGTCTTTTGTGCAGATTGTGGTAGTGGTATTTGCCACTACCCTATATATGGTTGTTTGGTACAGAGCCGAAAGCATTGGGTAGGTCTAGCCATGCCAATGCGCTCTGTCTGCCATCTAAGCGTACATTATCAAATGCACTTTGACCATAAAGTTGTGCCTATAGCACCACTCATACTCCAGGAAATCTTTTTGCATTGCTTTTAGCTCATCATGGTTATCCGTTTTATAAAAGGTAACAGTGCGGGAGTCAGTCCATGCCAGTGGTGTTTTTTCCTCAAAAAATCAACGGTCGAAGATCACAGAAAGCAATACGCAAACAGGATCACATCGTTTAAGGCACGAGTACATTATACCATCTTTCACCGGTGCGGTATTGGATGTCTTGGCCAATCGCACGCATACTTTTCTGGTTCTTTGGAGATGGAATCAAGTTTGGTCAGGTTTGAATATTTGCCGGAGTTCTTCAGAGGTAGGTGTTCGTTCCTGCTACTGAAAACCGAATATTCTATGGAAATATCCATATCCTTACGTCCGCAAGGTTAAATTGTGCGATTCTTCATAGACCGAGGTCCATTATAGAACCGCTGTGCTGATGTTGGTGGTCTTTCAAACACATGGCTTGGACTGCCTGTTGCTTGATCTAATCCAAAGGGCCGAGCAAAGCGCGCGTATAAAATTCCTGTATATCAGATGTTTAAAGAATGTTTGCGTAGTATTATTACAATTAATCTTTGTCGAAGTCCATCACTTCTGAAATCGTCCAATCTTGCTCGCATGCGTGTAACATTCAGTTGGGGCTATAAACCTCCATCTTACTTTATAAGAAATATGAACCAAATTAATAAAAAAAAAAAAGGTTTCAACAAGTGTAATTAAAGAGACAAGACCAACCAGCTATATAAAACTGAAAAATCTTAATAATAGGCGACACAAGGAAGCGTGCCTTTGAGGCTGGTTCACGCCTGACACTCATTCCATTTGCCGTACGAGAGTTAGTATGCATGTGTGTACGTATATATTTATGTACCATCGTATTTATTTATTTATGTATATGCACGTCGCAATTCAATTTTTTCAAATAATGCGCGCTAATGTAACGTCACTTTCGTAGCAAATTTAAAACCGCCCCTATTCATGAAAACACCCCCATACACGCATGTGGTGGAAATATGCTGAACATCAAAAATGCTTGCTATCTCTACCATGGAAATGGACTTATTATGTGATTCTATTAGCATATAAAATTATGTTTCTCCGGTCAATATTTTCTAGCGTTACAAACTTTAAATTAAAACCCATATACACAACTTTATATACAGATTATGTTTCTGCTTATGTCAACAAACAATTGAGTAAAAATGTTCTTTTGGGAAAAATGTAGGCAGAGTGATTATAATAAAACAGTTTTTTCATTAGCGTAGCTTCCTTCAACGAAAAGTACACCATTCATGATCATCTCACCAAATGTTATTAGTTTTATATGTGACAGGAAATGAAATCTTCAATTTATACAAAAACATTGAAAAAAAAAGTTAAGAAATAGGATTTTCGTTGTGTTTAATGGATATAGAAGAAAAATTTACGCACATGAGATACATAAAATTTTAATACACAATCTTATTACTTAAGTTTTGTATCTTTTTATGTAAAAAGTATTAAAGCTACTAAATTATAGATTAAATTGAAAGCTTTTTATTAGAAAATGAAATTAACTTAGTATTTGACAAAAGAAATTCAAGTAAATTGTTCTGTTGCGTTGATATTAAACACCTGGGTTTTAAAATAAGAAAAACACATGCGATCATGCACGTTTATCCAGTTCTAAAATTAACAACAAATATATTCCAAAATTACTCCAACTTAAATTAAAACAGAATTCTTAGCGGTTAGGAGTGAAAAGGAGTTAAAAATTATCATAAAATCTAGCATTAAGGAGTGATTAAATAGTGCTCAAATTCCGATGAATCATTTTTATAGAATAAGGTTTACTACGAAGTAGGTTTTATTTAAATTAAAAAAAAAAAAAAACTGTCTAAAGGGTATGTAGTTGAGGGTTGCAAAACAAATTTTTAGAGATTGAATATCATACAGTATTTTAGTTTGAATTATTGTTTTTTATTGAATAAGGATTTACATTGAAGCGATTCCCAGATAAATTTGAAAAAATACCATTTGTAAGGAAAAAAATGTGGAAAACGGTTGACCCTAAAGACCATCTCTGCAACTTCCCGCTAATCATATCTAAGCACTTAAAATTAAACATGTTACAGCTTTGATGTTAAAAAAACACTGGTTGGCGGCAATCGACGTGTTGGTACAAGGTCAAGAGCTGATTAGATTTTGGAATCGATCGGTCAAGCCGTTTAAAAGTTATTTCCAAACAACCACTTTCAAAAAAAATTTTTTCGTATTTTTTTAAAAATTTCTCGAAATATACCTACCGGTCCGAATCGGTCCAAACTCACAGAAAATCTAAATTTGGTAAAACTCTTCAGAATCCCGTTTGGTGAGCTCGATTCGGTCAAGCCGTTTCAAAGTTATAAGCGATTCACATACTTACTCACACACATACATACAGACGGAGTAACGACTTCTCAGGAGTGTCCAGGAAAGCTTCCTAGGACCTTAAAACGTCGAGATCTGATGAGAACTCAATTTTTGCAAAACGGGGTGAAACCAATAACTTCCCGATTTTAGAAAATATTCAATTTTCTAGCAGGAAGTTAAAATGGTGCAACACAAGTTTTTGGTGATTGTGTATCACCTAAAACAAAACTTTCTGTGGTTGTAAACAACACTCAAAAGTAAAAAATAATAATATTTCAAAAAAAATAGATAAGGCTCCAAAGAGCATAAACTAAAAACCAAAAGGTTTTTCTAAATTAAACCTTCTATAAATAATTTCCTTGTGACCAATCACCTATCGAAGTTGGCAAAATAATATATTCGATAAGAAATTATTTACTAGCGCAAACTTCGTGAGGATTTTTTTTTTTTAAATTTCTGGCTTCAGCTACTTTCAGCTATATAGCCATTAACCAAAGGAGATTATTATTATAATTATTATTATTATTTTTATACAGCAACAGTACACAGTACTGCTAGGTGGTCACCCATCCAAATACTGATTGTGACTGCTGTTGCTGTTGATTGGTCTAAGCCTGTCATTACGTTACGTCAGTCCGGGGTCTCGGGATAATTTTAATCACATGGATATTATTTATAAAAGTTTTTAATATAAAATTATGTTTTACGTATTAGTTTCTAATTTTTGACGTCGATATTATTTTTTGCGAAAAATTTTCATTAATTATTACATAAAAACTACAGAAAGAATCATTTCTTAAGTTTAACTTGGAAAAGTACATGCCAAAATTTTTTAACCATAGCACGTTTAACGTGACGTATAATGCCACAAAAATGTAAACATCATACGACAAAAACCATTTACATTATTTTTTGGATTTATTTATAATAATGGCAAATTAGTAATAGTGTGTAGTACCACAATGTACAAGGACAACAATTTTGGACTCAAGAAGTTTAAAACAATTATATTTATTATTCGTACATTCGATACGAGATATTTTCGTTAAACTTTTAAACATTAAATTACAGTGTTTTTATTATTGTCACCATAAAGAGTGGTAAATAGTTACTTTACTTACACCATTGTTATAACCCACATATCAATTGTATAAAGGTGTATCATATTTAGTTTTAAGTTTGTAATGCTAAAAATATTGTGACACTATCACAATATTAGTACGAGCCCCCGTACCAGAATCACTTAGTCATAGTTTGTATAATACCTGCCTGTCTGAACATCAATCAGTCTTCAAGATAGCTCAAAATCGAAACAAGATAAAATCTAAATCGAAAAGAGAAGAAATAATTAAAAGTTATTGCCTTATTATTGTCTTAAATTAAAATTACTATTTAATATTTAAAACAACTTACATATTTTACTTTAATACACATAGTCATTTACCCAGTATAGCCGTAAATTTTGAAACGCGAATCAACCGTCATACTGATTTTCTTATAAAATATAGCCAACGCTTTTCGGATTGTAAGAATAAATCGATGATAAATAATGTAATGAAAAACGTACATACATCCATGTGTATTTGTTTATTTACATACTAAATGCACAGAAACCTATATACACAGACAGCTAAAATTGTAAGCCCATCTTTTTAGATTTTTATTTATAGGCAATCATTTATAGATATAATTTAGTTACTGCTTCAAATGAGAATTAATTATACGAGTAAGGTATAATTAAAAAACAAAAAATTTTATGATTTAATATTGAATATAAAATTATAAATTTTTAAAATTTTTTTGTTATTATAACTGGCAACATTCTACAAGACTAAATTTTTTAGAAATTTTTCGATTTTATAATATATTGATTTTGGTTTCGATCGAAATAATGGTTTAATGATACAGTTCTATAACTACTCTAGGTTACGGTCACGCTAGTTTAGAATTTTTTATTAATTAACCTCTATTTATTTTTCTTGTTAATGGTAAATGTACCAGCAAGTTTTATTTTCCAAAATTCTCACGCTTCTATATTCGCTGATTTTTTTAAATAAGTCTAGAAAATATGTGGGAGCATATGAACAACAAATCATTTTAAATATATATTAATTTAAAATATTTTGGGGTAGGTAAATATTATTAGTATATGTTTTTTTAAATGTACGAGACATTTGATACAAAATAGGACGCAATTCAAAGAAAACATAATTTTTAACATTATTTTTCGAAATAATTTCAGTTTTTCTGCTCTAATAATATTCATTTTGTATTTATTTATATAGCCTTTAACACCCGGAATATGATAACGAATCGATGGACATCTCAATCATCAAAATCAATTCAGTAGTTCAGTTACTTTGGTGAATCATCCTTACACACCCACATACATATAGACTACTAAAAACATATCCCATCCTTCTCGTTTTGTCGTAATCGGGTAAAAAAATTACTTTGGTTTCATTTACTAAAAAATATTTGGCTAGTTTAATATTTTTACTCTAAATTTTTGTTGATTTTCAAAACACTTCATTCGTTTTTATGAATCCATATATTCAAACAAAAATTTGAATAATTATCAATGCAAAATTTGTAAGAAGAAGAGATAATATTATTTGTTATTTTGTAATATACATTGCATTTTTTCAATTTTCGGGCCTAAATAACTAAGTTTACTAAACTAAACTAACTTTTTTTGTTTTTCTCAAATAGTTTTATTGAAGTGAAACTTCTTTAGGGAGGGTAAAATTCAAGGATTTGAGGCGGAAAAGGGGAAGTAGCGCTAGAGGAGAAGCGAGTGGGGGAATCGCTTGTATAGCATGACGAGCAAGCCTTATATGTTTATATAAATAATTGAATAAAATATACGCCACGCCTCTTAAATGTAATTGGTTTACATATTTAGAGTTGACCAATAGCGTTTTACAATAAAATTCATAAATTTCATATAAATATAAATGAAACGGTTGGAGAATCACTGAAGCCGTCTCCGTTCTTATCTCGGCTAATTGTGGTAATTATAAAGTCACATCTTTATACAACCCCCCAGATAGACTCCTACAAGGAAGGGATATTGATCGTATTGTGAGAACCCATGATCATGGGAGATTACAATGCGCGTCACATTTCTTGGAATTGTACATCCAATAATGCAAACGGCAACGCGCTATTTGCATAGTCTCTGAAACGTAACTTCATTGTTGCGTACCCAGACGAGCCCTCCTACTACCCCGATGCTGCTTCCCGCCCACCTCAAACCATCGACTTAACGATACTCAAAAACTGTGACCTTCTGTCAGACTTAGATGTTCATTTGGATTTGCATAGTGACCATCGCCCGATCACTTTCACCCTAGGTGAAATGAAAGGTGCTACAACTGTGCAAACCCGGCTGGATTTCGAGAAAGTAGACTGGAAACTGTTTAAAGAGTATCTGAACGTTGAAACCCTGATCACGCCCCAGATCAATTCCACCGACCAAATAGACTTGGAGGTCAGTAAGCTCACGAAAAGTATCGTAGTTGCTACCGAAATCAATTAAAATTAGATGCTGACACACTTAAACTCATACAGACTCGGAACAAACTACGCAAATTTTGGCAACGTGTTAGGCTGCCTGAGCTTCATGATGCCATGAGGCGAATGTCAGCCGATATTCGAGATAAAGTCACGCGCACCAGAGATGACATGTGGAACGAGAGGATTTCGGCTCTGACCACTCGTGATAACAATGTATGGAAAATTGCTAAAAATTTGCGTAATCGTTCGAAAAGACTACCTCCCCTCTTGTCGGAAAACGGGTACCTTTACTCGGATTCCGACAAAGCCCAACTTCTAGCTGACACCTTCTCCAAGGCGCACAGTTTAACAGATGGCGACGAATATCACGAAGAAGAAACGGCCCACTTGGTGTCCGAATCCTTGGAAAATATTCGCTCTTCCACCATAAATCCCATCGATGTTGACAGCGTATTACCTCAAGAGGTATCCAGCATTTTAAGGAAACTTAAATGCAGGAAAGCTCCGGGTGATGATGGAATAACTAACGTTGTGCTCCGCTATCTTCCTCGGAAGACGGTTGTTCAGCTCAGTTATATCTATACTGCATGCTTGAGGCTTGGTTATTTTCCCGACCTTTGGAAAACCGCTAAGGTTTTAGCGCTTCCGAAGCCGGGAAAGCTACCTAAGTCGCCTTCGAGCTACCGACCCATTAGCTTGCTGCCATCTCTCAGCAAGGTCATGGAGAAAGTAGTTTTGAATCGGCTGCAGTCGCATGAAAATATCCATAGACAGCTCATCCCCCAACAGTTCGGTTTCAGATCGAACCATTCCACAGTAAGCCAGCTTCACCGACTTACTGAACATATTGCTACCGGATTTAATTGGAACAAATCCACAGGCATGGTCCTTTTGGACATCGAAAAAGCTTTCTACACAGTTTGGCACGATGGACTAATCCACAAACTTTCCAAATTTAACATTCCAATATACATCCTAAAATTCCTAATTACCTATTTGTCCAACCGGAAATCCCAAATCCACATCCAACAAAGTACATCGAACCAATACAGTGTGAAAGCTGGTGTACCTCAAGGCTCCTTGCTTGGACCCCGCCTATTTTTATACTACATCAACGATATCCCGAGGGATCGAGCTACCGAAACAGCTCTCTTCGCCGACGACACGGCCATCTATTGTTCCTCATGGCAACCGAAACAAGTTTCGAGTTGCCTTCAATCCCGATTGACCATCCTTAAAAACTATTTCAAGTCATGGAAAATCAAAATTAACCCTACAAAGACCCAATCTATTCTCTTCACTCGAAAGAATAAATTTTCAACATACGCGCTTGGATTGAAGATGTTTGACACGCAAATCCAGCAAACTCATAGTGTTGTCTATCTGGGTGTAATCCTCCAAAGGCAGTTGAACTGGACACAGAACGCCAAAAGGCGCCTGGCCCTGGGAAACGCATCCTTTGCAGGATTGTACCCACTACTCAGCCCCAGGAGTAAACTGGACGAACGTTTAAAGCATCGACTCTACAAGTCATGTATCCGCCCAGTACTCACGTACGCAGCCCCTATTTGGACTAACGTTGCATATTCGCTCATCACGAAGATGCAGCAATTCCAAAATCGTTGCCTTCGAGTCATCTCGAAAAAACCCCTAAGATTTCCGTCCGAAGCTCTCCACCGCGAAACTGGACACCCAACTATTCCAAACTTTATCCTTACCACCTCAAAATCCTTTTTCCAATCTTCACGCAACAATCCCTTCCCGGAAATCAGCAAACTGGGTCAATTTGACCCAAGGATTCTGCTTTTTGGGAAAAGATTTCCCATGCCACACGATGTCGATTGCACCTAGTTCCGGTGTAATCTTAATTGTATATAGTTTCTCTTTCTTTTTCTTTTCTTTAATTTACAGGTTAAGCTAGTTTTAGGGGTGGCCTATCCATCCACATGGGTTAAGTATTTTCAAATGGTTTTTTTTTTTTAAATTTTCCATTTTATTAAAACGATGTAATGAAAAATTGTAATCTCGATGTAACTAGTATATAAGATGATGTATTATAGATAAAGCTTAGGCTAGGTGCTATTGTTATAAGCCGATTTGTATTTTGTATATATTTTTGATGAAAATAAAGAATTATTAATTTGGAGAATCACTTAAACGTTTGCCTTTGAAGTATTAAAGTGTTTAATTTCTTTATATAATTTGGTATTTAATTCAAAATATTTATTAAAAAATGTGTAATTGTTTTAATTCTTAAAAACCGAATAATTAATCCAATACATTTATTTTGTTGGAGAATAAATGAAATGTTACTATATATATTTATATATATTGATCTGTTTATTTATTTAAAGCGGCTTAAAGAAGTTTCACTTCTATTGTGACCATATGTCTGTGAGGCTCACTCATTAATTTTTTTTTTTAATATCTAAGGATAATAAAATTAAAGATTTTGTATGCCATTATATCTTTTTTTTTTTGTTACTTGCACTTTATAAATGTTAAACAAAAATTTGAATTATTTTTGATCAACAATCCTGTTGAAATAAAGCAACTTGAGATAGATTACTGCTGTGACAAAATTTTGTATATTAATTACAGTTTTTTTTAATACTGTCTTAGTTTTTTTTCTGAATTGAAATAAAAAATCAGTCTCATTACATGTGGCAAAGTCAAGAAATATGTATATGTAGTAGATTCTGTAAAATGCATCGAATTACAGTAACAAGCGACGATTTTCACTTATAATGTATGTAACAAATTTCAAATTATTGATGGTATTTAATAAAAGTAAAAAATAAAAACAATGTGAACATTGCCTATCCTACTCTAATATTTATTATCCTATACTCCCATACTGTCACTATTAGTTACATAGATGACAAAGCTATAAACAAATATCCGCATTAATACAGACTCCTTAATAAAGATCGAAAGATATGACGTGCATATATACCCTTAGTGTTTATAGATGGAAATAAAGACATTTGCATTAATGGAAAAATTATAGCTTTATATGTATGTACTCTCATTTTACCTGGTTCTTTTTTTATAGTGACACCCTTTATTTCACTGTAATGCTCTTAGTTTTTCTGAGTTCAGTTTTCACTTTTAGGTTTGATTATAGATTTAAATAAGGGAAGATAACACTGTTTATTACTTAAATACAAAATGATTGAATATGAATGTTTGAACTAATTACAATCACAAGCATTCACTAAATGTGTATCCTAAATAGCATTCACTAAATGTGTATTCATAATATACACTAAATGTGTATCCTTTACATAGTTAAAATATTGTTTATAACAACTATATAAATATTTATTTGCTGACTTTAAGCTGGAATTGTTGCTGTTAAAAGCAGTTTACGAAAAAAACCCGTAAAAAATTCTTTGTTTTAACAAAATTAACAGTTTTTTTTGTACATTATATGTCTACCACTTTGCTCCCGCCGTTTTTTTTTTTTTTTTTTTTTTTTTAAATTTGTTGCTTTATTACAACAAAACGATTACATACACTAAGTTTCAAAGTATTGTCCTTCGTTAGCTACCACTTTGGCCCATCTCTCGGGTAGCAGTCAAATCCCGCGGCAAAAAATTCTTCATTTTTCGATAAGTACCATGAGTCGATCCAATTTTGCACATCTTCATACGAGCTGAAGTGCTGGTCAGCTAGGTCGTGTTCCATTGAGCGAAATAGGTGAAAATCAGACGGAGCAACATCTGAAGAGTACGGCGGGTAAGGTAAAACTTCCCATTTCAACGTTTCGAGATATTTGTCCACCACTTTGGCAACGTGAGGTCTAGCATTATCATGCTGTAAAATCACTTTATTGTGTCTCTCGTTGTATTGTGGTCGTTTTCTCTTAAAGCACAGCTCAGGCGCATCAATTGCTTTCTATAACGCTCACCTGTAATGGTTTCAGAAGCTCATAATAAATTACGCCAAACTGATCCCACCAAACGCCATCCACAACTAAGACGTTCTTCGACAGTTAGATAACCACTCTAAAAACGTTGGAACCATTCCCGACACGTTCTGTCACTAATAGCCGTTTTACCATAAGTATCTGAGATAATCCGAGGCTGAGCCTCAGCCGCAAATTTTTTCATATTGAAACAAAAAAGCAATACTTCCCGCAAATGACGAGAATTTTGTTTAAATTCGGACATATTTAATAAAAATTCTATTCTGATGCAAACACAAATTAAGTTATATCAAAGTAGAGTTATATGTACAAATTTCAAAACAAAGTGTTCGACATCTGTGATTAATATATTTCAACTAACTTTTACCATTTTTGGAAAACGGCGGGAGCAAAGTGGTAGACCTTACTTTTATCTATTAATAGTTTAAAAATTTACAAATGGATTCATTTGATCTGATTTGGGGATTCTACTCATTCACAAACTGTTTTTATATAATCTAGCGTAACAAACATCAGACAAAATTTAATTCTTCTTCATATGAGCCGGGTACAAAAATCTTAAAAAAGTGAAAATTTTCGTATTTTAAAATCTTTATGGATTAAGCATAAACAGTATTATACATAAGCGTTGTTGCCAGTCTCTATACGATTCTAAAGTTGTCAGTTAGAGTCTTATAATTTTAATGAAAACGATGTTTTTAATACAAGCTTTGTAAAGATTTAAGTTAACGTAGGGGTTATTAATATCTTCTAAGTCTATTAATATCTTCTAAGTTTGTATTAAAAATATCAACGTTTACGATTTTGCCCAATACTTTTGCCCATTGCCTTTATTTTTAACGATAGATATATTTTCGAAAATGTCAATTGAAATTCTAAAGATTTATTTTTTCGTCTGAATAGAAATTTATTATCTCGAATCTAGCCAACAGAAAGAAATGAAAACAAACCAATTATAGTTTATTCTATTTTTCACCTTATTCCGTAAAAAATTCATTTTTTATTGATACAACAAAAAGAAAATAAGAAAAAATAAATAATAAATAATATTAAAAATTGTAATGGAAAATTTCAAAGTATTTGTAGAAGTGTACAAACACACAAACAGGACTTTTAGGAAATATTAATAGCTCAAACGCTTTCTTAAAAAATATTGCAATTGGAATAAAAAATATTTCAGTAAACGAGTAACAAATCTCTGTCGAAATTGAATTGAATTAAATTGAAGCGTCAATAAAAAGTAAAATAAAACAAATTTAATTCAACATTTTTCATTTAATTAAAAAACCACAATTTTTGTGAATTGTTGTACTTTTATTTTTTATTAAAATATTCCAAATTTGGCTATTAAATAATTATAATATTCAATTATTATCACAGGATAGTCAATTAAGTATGATAAACCACAAACCACAAAATAAAATGTAATTCGAAGTTTGTAGACCCAATCAAGAAATAAAATGAAACTATTTATATTTTGGTGGGTGCTTTTTTGATCTTTCATAAGAAGAACTCAGAAGTAAAAAATGCAAAACTCAAAGAAGCTTTAGTGAAAGACTAGGCATCAAAGTAAGTTTCATTAAATCGTAAGTAATATGTTTAATTATAATGTTAATATGTTTAATTATAATGTTATACTATTTGATATTAGATTTTTAAAATCGATAATTAAAAAATTTTCAAAATAATGGCAAATGCAAAATTTAAACACATTAGCCGTGGTTTAATAGGCTTTATTATACCGTTTTTAGGCTTTTTAACTTTATAATGGAATTTCTTGTAATGCGACCCAGTTTGTGAATCCGAAGATGTGAATTATCATCTTTACTTAAATATCTTTGTGTTTGTTACAAAGTTGCAAAAGTGTTGCAAAGAGAACCTAAATTCAACGTTTTAGAATGGTGTCTGTATGTGAGTAATTTAAAAACTGAATGCCTTTCCAGTCGATAGTCGAGGATAAAAAATTAAATAAAAAATTAAATTATTATTAATACCAGATATCACATCGTATGTTAAAAAATATGTTGAATTTATAGCAGAGACGACTCAAGCAAATAAAGTTGATGCTTCACATGTTTTCAAAGATTGTAAAAAAAAAAAAATATAAAAAAAAAAAAAAAAATAAAAAAAAAAAAAAACATTCGCAAAACACAATTATTGTAGAAACATTTGCATATCATTGAGTTATAGAAATTAGCTGAACTTGAAGATTGAACGAAATCCTAAAAAGCCATGTTGAGTCGATAAAATATAAAACCTATTTCTAAACATCTTTTTTCAGTGTAAGTTATTTACATGTATTAAATTTTTTTATTGAGTTATTAAGTTATTGAGTTTTTAAATCATTTGACCCACATAATTTTCCAAACTCCCATTCATACATGGATACATAATATGTATGTATGTGTATGAATGTATATGGAAAGGCTGGTTGATATTTTATTTATCATACTTCTCATTTTATTTAGAAAACATTTTCCTTCCATTTCAGTATGAATGAATATATATATATATATATATATATATATATATATATATATATATATATATATATATATATATATATATATATATATATATATATATATATATATATATATATATATATATATATATATATATATATATATATATATATATATATATATATATATATATATATATATATATATATATATATATATATATATATATATATTTGTGTGTGTGTGTGTGTGTAGGTAGTGAGTTGCTTTTGTACATGTTGAGTAAGGTGGTTGGCCGTTTGGCTGGATTCAATGGTTAGATGGCTTGAGACACAAGAGGTAGTAAAATATTGGAAGTTGTCAAGCACCATTGAGCAATGAAATAGACGACGATCCCTATATGTTTTTGTTGTATTTTCTTCTATATCTCTTCACTACCGTCTTTTTATGGTCTGATTTAACTAAGTATTTTAAAAACCTTCAATTTCAAAAGAGTATGTGATAATTTATGATGCAATTCGACTTCTTGATTTTATTAAAGCTACGGAAAAAATACGACCATTTAGGAACTCGCAGATGATGTGCAACGTCTGACATCTCAACTTAATAATTAGCAAAATTAACATTTTATCTTTTGAAAAGATCGAGTTTTCATCAGATCTCTCGACGTTTTGAGGTTACAAGAGGCTTCCCTGATTACCACTGCTAGGTTTTCACTATAATTGAACGGCTCGACCGATTTTATCGGGGTTGGTGCCATTCGAAAGGGCTTAGCTATACATAGATTTTGAATTTTAATTGATAAAAACTGGTAGATTTTGGGAAATCTCAAAGAAACTAAGAAAATAAAAATTTTTAGAATAACTTTTAAACAGCTATCAACTCCAAAATCTAATCAGCTCTTAACCTTTATAAACCACGTCGATCGCCACCAATCCGGTTTCAATCGGTTGATTCGTTCGAGAGATGTCGTAAACGAAAAATTTTAAAAAACATATTTTTTACATAACATCGACATTTCTTTTCGGACCGTTTTCGAAGAAAATAATTATTAAAAAACCACGTCGATCCGCCAAGAACGTGTAAATCGGTTGATTATGTATGTATTTATGTACATACTTACTCTTCTTTTCACGAAATCACTCCCACAGCAAAAATATCCACTTTACATACAATTCGCATTTTTTTTGCCAAATATTTCGCACTTTATTACGAAACAAATATAAAACTGCAAGCTGAGTGGTAGTTCTTAGCTGAAACAAACGTTACATCAACAAGTAAAATTTACAGAGATTAGGAATCCTAGAAAACATAGCTATATTTTACTCTGTTCGATCTTAAGATGTCAATATTATGTAAAGAGTTGGTGATTTTCAAACGTTTGAATAGTTTCAATGAACGATTCAATGAGATCTATAAAATGACTTTCATAAACATTGAAGTTCCAAAACGTATGTTTTAAACGAAAGTTTTTATATTAAGTTGTACAACCCAAAAGCTAAAAATTTGTTTATTCGAATATTAGGTTTGTGTAAAATAAACAAAACTTCGACAACATGACAACACGACTATTAAAATAATGATAATGTAATTCCGATTCCATGTATTTTATGTAAAAAGAATTTTAATAAACACAGTTTTTGAAAATTGATATGTGAGAGGAAACATTTCAACAATTAGTTTTATTGCCTACAATTTATAAATTTTTTAAAATATTTTTACAAGGCTTTATCTATATCTGATTATAAGATTATCACATGTTCTGCGCCTGATCTACTTTTAATGTATGTAGCCATTCTGTTGATCTTTCATGAAGATGTTGAGTAAAAAATCTGCTGCGATGCGTCACTTTGGCTTTAGTATTAGACTTCCTTTTACTATTACATATTGACTTAGTATGTGTGTAACTATGATTAGCTAAATTCTCCTTCATTTTATTTGAATTTTTCCAAATATTGTTTCTAGTAAAAGTTGTAGGAAAGATTACAAGAATAAAGTAGGTTTATTAGAGTTAATACAAAAATAGAATAGCATGTTTGGATAAACTATTCGATACAACATCTCTATAACAAACACACGCACACACAGATCGCACGTATACACAAACCCACACACACTGATGTCTAAGAACCAATTTTTTGGATTCAGTAGTAAAAGAAAGTAATAAATGAGATTCTTAGATGCCTCAAATCCAACTGCCATTAAGAGGAACAAAATTAATGGAAATCTAGTGGTGATAACCCACCAAGTCTACTATACGGTGGATGTCAAATGGTATCTTATTTCAATCTCAATAATTTTTGACAAGTCACTAGTTAAGGTCTTTTAAGGTCGTGCATTATTGAGATAAATTATTACGTCTTCCTGATGAAATACTATGTATGTTTATACAATAAGTTTTTCATTTAAAAAAATCGAGGTTAGTGAGGTGCACTGAAAATAAACTTTTCCGTAACAATCTCACCACACAGAAAGCATAATATTCACTTTGAATAATCATCGTTAACATAGCATGTTTTTAATAGTTTTTCATCACAACATCAAATTTTCAAATGAGGATCTTTTAACATAGGTATTTATCAAACAACCTTTACATACCAAATAAAAATTTGGATTATTTTCATACAAAAATGATTTTGTAGAAAAAAAAAAATTGTTTCTAATGTATCATAAAAACATACACTTTGTATCTTTTATCTGCGAATTTTTATTTTGTGCGTGTTAAAATTATTTTGTGGTGATTTAGAAAACCAGAAGAACTGTTCATTTCTGAGTAGGTACTCTCTTCTTTTTATATAGTAGAAATATTATTAATATAACATGAAACGAATAAAGAAATAGTTATAATAGATCAGATATAACCATCAACAAAGATCGCAAACGGGCTGGCATTTGAGAGTACACTATAAATGTTTCATATATGAAGAATATTCTGACGGTTTTTGTGAAACGACCCAGGAGCTAAAAGCTCTAGCTTTCTTTACTAGCTACTAGTAAACTCACAACGTTCATCAGTAATGGAATTTTAGAATACATACCAATGAAATTTATTACATATAGTAAAATACTTATAGAAAAATAGTTTCCATAAACAAATATACTACTAATAATAAAAATATCAAATTTTTCCAATTTTATGTTATTTTCTTCCGTTTACTTTATGCATATCATTTGTATTTGCTGTCTTGGTTTACTCAATTCACAATTGAATTTTAAAATTTATTTTCTAAATACATTTTTTATAACTTTTATAGATACATTTTGTGTTTATTTTTATTCAGTAAATAATTTTCAATAATTTTAGTATTTTTGTAAAAAAATAGGTCATAGTTTGTAAGTGAAAAAATTTATAAAACAGCTTGGGCATTTTTTGAATAGGGAAAAAATCATTGAATTCAATCACTGAATTCAACTTAGCTCATTACGAATCCTACTGCAGTCATTGTATTTTATTAATTTTTTTAAAACTTCTTTAAAATAAATAAAACGGCACGTTGGGCATTTTCGAGATGGGAAAAACCATTGAACTCTTGATACTGTTACGACACCACTTTATAAAATGATATACCAGGTTGATACGAATGCGGGTAAAGTTTTGAAGGCTCACATCCACAAATGCGGATGTTTAAGATCATATATAAATATAGTATATGAATGAAGAATTAAAACAATGATGGAAGTAATTATTAATATTTTTATTATTGAAAATAAGTATCGTAATTATAATGATTTTAATTTTTTTTTAACTTCAGTTCATGATTTTCATACTGTAAGTGAATTTCAAATAAGGTGCATTATACTTAATAAACAGTATTATTGCAGCCTTTTATAATTCAAAGCAGTTACGCAGAGGTTCGTAAATTAAACCCGCACTACTGAATAATTGTTCACTAGGAATACTACCTGGTGGAGCGGATAAGAATCTTCGTCCTTTTGTTGGTGATATCATAAATTTCTCTCAATGAAAACTCCACCATTTAAAAGGATTTTTATTCACATTGATTCTGTTTTTAGTGACGTAAGAAAGTAATACTTTTTTAAGAAAAGCTTCTGTGCTGTAGTACTATCATTTTAAGTGTTACTAATATTTTCACTTGACGAATCTTATATCAAAGCAAGGTCGTTTTATAAGCATGGCCTTCTAACGAAACTTGATGCCTGTCCCTGATCGTAGTTTTTCCTTATCTTTTTCCTTGGAATCAGTTATTCAAATTCTTTTAACCCCTTCGTAAATGGCATTAAATGAACCGAAAACGTCTCCATATTTGTCTTCCTCAAAATATCGTCTTTAATCTTTTACTCAGTCACCGGTGTAAAAATTTGAAAAAACAAAGCATCGTGTTCAATTTTTTTCAACTTATGTCACCAGTTTGACGGCCATCGAATATCTCTCATTTCAATATAATCGATAGTCTATCAAACTTTTTTGCAATTCCATGGCATATGGGGCTAAGCAAAGAAGCGAGCTTGAGCTTGCATAGAACAGCAAGTCGCCTTATTGCTACAGATTATTTTCTGCCACTCAAATGTTGAAGTTGCATATTTACAACTTATACAGAAATAAAGGCGTTTAAAATATAGAGCCGTTGTGGAGATATTGCTAATTAAATAAATACATTCGATAATATCGTATATTTTTGCCAAAATACAATAATCGCCTGATCTGATTATCCGATTTCGGTGAAACTTGCATGTACATTTTTTTAAGTATTTAAGCTTTGTTGAAATCGATTATTCTGGGAAATCGTTATTGGGGAAAATACCAAAACAGAAAATCACAAAAACTGAAGAGTTTACTGTCAGAAATAATTTTATTAAATCATGTAGGAAAAATGTTGGATTTAAGAACTCAGTTGCTGAAGCTTTACCCGAAGTAGCGCGATATTTTTAATACTGGTATAAAGCTCGGAAGTAGTAGCTGGATATAAAGCTCGGAAGTAGGTGACATATTCTGTGCGCTATTACTCTAAGAGAGCTAGATTTCCAGCGAATATATAGTATATTAATTACTTGATTTTACTCAAATATATTGTACTAATTTTTAATTTTAAACTCCATTTAAATAAAACATTTTGATAAAACAATAATTCATTTCATATATTTAAATATTGGAAGTATAGCGCTAAAATTATCTCAATATCACACGAATGCAAGGAAAACATGTTTAGTACACTTAATCTAGAATATTTACAAAAATTGAGTGGTGTATCTTTTTTAAGCACACATATGATATACAATATAACATGGAAAACTTTTAATAAAATATAACACCTATAATAATTTATAAGTTTGTTTATGGACCTCCTCAACCATAAAATGATTCAACAGTAATACTTGAACAATGCATGATATGCACACTTTATTTATAGTTGACAGTTCGTCATTTGACTGCTAGTGAGAAGAGATAAAGAAGTCTATCCGCTGTTTAGTTCTTGTGCAAGTAGATAGAGGCACAGTTTTATTTTGAATTTCAAAATTATATTTTGGTTTCTATGGAAATGATGATTTGTAACATGTGAGAAAAAAAAAAGACAAAATATGTTTCACAGCTAGGAACATTTTGTATTCGAAAATTAAATTGTCGTTTATAGTATTTTCCTTTACTTATTATTTATGTTTCTCACCGTTAAAACCTTCCCTGAACTTTCACGAATATTTCAAGACCAAAATTAGCCAAATCGGTCCAGCCATTCTGGAGTTATGCGCTTACCAACACATTTTGCAATTCATTTTTATATATAAGAAGATAACAGTATACATTTATTTTACAATAACAATTTACTAATGTTTATGAATGTTTCACTTAAAAACTCTCGGCAACGTTCTTTATGTAAAGCGATTATCTAACGAAAGAACTTTGATTTTTAGATTTTAAATGATCCAGTACCGAGTTATTAGAGTATTTTGCACAATATTCTTTGAAAAAAATGGGCCACATTTACATGAATTAACTATAGATACGCATTTTATATTAAAATAGACGGTTTAAGAGAATGATTTTAATACATCCAAATTTTTAAATTTGTAATGGCTATTTATTTATTATAGAGTTCCAAAAATATTATTAAAAGAAACAAGTCAATTGCGTAAGATTCAACATCAACTGTATTCGAAAAAAAAATAACATGAAAAAAAGATAAAGAAGTATATAAGAAGCTGTATTTTATATATTTTTATTTTAGTTCAATATAAGGGTTATAATAATATTATATTATTGTTATTGTTATTATTATGATTATTATATTGTGTGGATATGTACTATAAATAAACGAGTTTAACAAGTTTTCTTTTTATATATGGTCATCATTTTCGAAGTACCGTATAACATGTACGTATATAATTTAATAAAACGTTTTTGGTATGTTTACGTGGGCCTTAAATCAAGTCGTTAACATTTTAACCATTAGTAGATGTCAGTTAATTTCTGTGAATCCACCCGAATGATGAACCGTGTAAACAATGATAATGCTGAAATAAATATGTGTAAAATTAGGATGAAAGATAGATTGCACCTAAACTAGAATGTATCATCAGGGTTGAAATTGACCAGGGGTCATTTATCAAAAAGCTGTTTTTATGAAAAATAATTTCATTGTTTTGACGATGTTCTTAAAATAATGGAACAATATTGTAACAATATACGGTTTTTTTAATTAATAAAATAAGTGGAACAATCGTACGTAATTAATACATACACTTCGATAGCTATAATATGGCAAATGCCAAAATAAAAATTACAATTAGTTGTAGTTATTACGTTAAGAAATGATTGAATAGAACTTCAAATAGTCTTAGTAAAAGCGATTTTATATTAATAAATACTTTCAATATTTAATGTAGAATAATTTATTATATTATACTACTTACTATTTCTTGATTATTAGAGTTGTTTCTATTGCAACCGTTACAAAAAAGTAAATTCAAAAAGTCTTAAGTTCACAAAAAGATTAAATGTAGTAAATCTGAATATAATTCATATTCATGTCTAGATGTTGGACAGCAAAGACTTGTGTAAATACTAATCCATTATACTGTCAATTAGCCCAATTATTAGTTTTTAAAAGATGGCATTGTCTGTTAGTTATAAACAGGTATACAAGCAATAGATAGCGCAAGTTAAGGTAATCCTGCGATCATTGATGGAAAATATATCAAGACATTTTGAACATAAGTGTGTCACAAGTACTGACGAATATAAACGGGTCACACCTCGGCTAAATTACCGTTTTTTGCATTCGATGTATAATT
Organism: Chrysopa pallens; assembly: GCA_020423425.1. Taxonomy (NCBI): domain Eukaryota; kingdom Metazoa; phylum Arthropoda; class Insecta; order Neuroptera; family Chrysopidae; genus Chrysopa; species Chrysopa pallens. The sequence continues at coordinate 5,598,148 of CM035591.1, forward strand.
ACTATGGAAAATGAGAAATAATTATTCCTTACCTGTTTTTCTCATAGGTGGTCCAAATACCAACATTTTTTCTTTGCAAGCTAAAAGGATGCGGTTTTTGACATTTGGTGAGGAAAAGTTATGGAAATTAGTAGATTTTTCATTACTATTTTTCATATATGGTAAAGAACCCAAAATTCGAACTTTTTTCAATGCAAGCTAGAAATATGCAGTTTTTGGAATCGATGGGCAATGTCTTAATCAAAATATAAAATGAATTTTCAAATTTTTGCTGTCATAATTGTCATAGCAAAGCGTGACTGCGTCTATTAGTTAAAATATATTTTAAACGATGGTTTGTTTAAATTTATATCATTTGTTTTCTTTCTTACACTTGCTAGCCTCAAATTAATCTTATTACTCTATAGTATGGTATATATATAGATAGTAGGTAGTACCAGAAAGCCCTTAATATATAATGTTGTGGTGAAAACAATGTAATGATTAAATATAATATGTGATGTTATACATAATACATTCATACATACATAAAGATAGAGATTATATAATATTATTATCAACATATTCTCACTCACTCTAATTAAATGATCATATTAATTACCATTGAAATTTAAGTTAATTATTATATTGTTAACTAAGAGTGTAAACTTACATACAGCATATACAGGCAGCCACTGTCTTCTCAAAATTCATTAATATCATCATAGTTTAGTGACTATTAAAACTAACAAATGGATTATAAGAGAAATTGATCAAGAAAATGTTAATCTACTCTGAAGCAACAACTGCATAATAAGTAACATTAGTGTACTTACTTTGAATAATGAACATGAATACACTCATATTCTGTTATTTTCTTCAAAGAATGACAATTAAATTTTACCATCGCACTATCTAGTTTGCCCTGTTTAGGTATCTGTCTGTAATACAATCTAAAAAGTTTATTTCAACTCACTTTACTGTATCCGTTTGGGCTGAAATTTAAAACACATATATAAGTCAGGTAAATACTTAATATTGGAAGCATTGTAAAATTTACTTATAATTTTATTTCTATATACTTATAATTTAATTTTTAAATACCATATATAATTTAATTTTTAAACATTTTTTCTTTGCAAGCTAAAAAGATGCGGTTTTTTCACATTTGATGAGGAAAACTTATGGAAATTAGTAATTTTTTTCATTACTATTTTTCATTAATGGTAAAGAATCCAAAATTCGAACTTTTTTTAATGCAAGCTAGGAATATGCAGTTTTTGGAATCGATGTGAAATGCCTTAATCAAAATAGAAAATGGTTTTTCAAATTTTTGCTGTCAAAATTGTCATAGCAAAGCGTAACTGCGTCTATTAGTTATAATATATTTTGAACGATGGTTTGTTTAAATTTATATCATTTGTTTTCTTTCTTTCACTTGCTAGCCTAAAATTTTCTTATAATTTAATTTCCTTAGGGTTCCCTCATATTTTGATCTATTTATATAAAAAAAGAAGAAGAAACATCCTTATGAATAGCTTTTTTACGATTGTTTTGTATATACAAATTTGTTCGCCAATAGATACTGAAAATTTCAATTACTTCAAAACAACAATTTAAGCGTGTTTACTTTACGAACAAAGGATATAGTAAACAAAACAATGGACATACAAAGGACATAGTCAGAAACTTGTTAAAATATTATAATTTAAGAACGTATAACTTTTTCGTTTTTTCATTTTAATTTCAAATACGAATATGTTATTTTAATGAGACTACTTATCATTCTGATGTGTAGAGTTGCTAATTCTGAATGATGTATCGGTCAACTAATGTATTTGTGGATATTTCGTATTAGCACATTAAAAAATGAAACAATTCGCTTATACTTATAACAGAAAATACTCAACAATTTCATGATTTCTTAACAAATTAGGCTTTCACGTACGAAAAGTTAAAAGAGAAAACACTGCAGAGAAAAAATTCTATAGACCGGAGTTGTTATCATCTATGCCATAGTGGATAAAATATAAGATCGCCATTTTAAAAGGTGCAGTTGACCTGCCACTTTTATAAAAGACGTAATACAGTAATGATTTGTAATTGTTTATGTAGATACTTTATGACAGCACACAGAAAAAAAAAAAACTATTTTTATAATTGAAAAAATAAATAAATAAACACCATTTAAAATTTTTTATTGACAAAAACATTTTTTAACAATCTTTTATTGTAATTTTTATAGCTTAGCAAGGATCGAAGAACAGATTTTTCTTTTCCTAAAGATTTAAATTATCAATCCATTAAAAAAGTAAATGATTTCTATGGCAACATTTTTTGTTCGATTGTTTTCGATGTGAATGTTGTATATTCTTTATATTTCTAAATTTGAAACTATAATTTTGTAAATATATAAAATTTCACATGGAAAATAATCAATTAAAAATATTAAACAAAAGTTTGCTACCTTAGCTGACGAATTTGCAATAACGACAGTTGATTAGAAAAAAAAAAAATTGGAGTCTTGTCACTATAACCTAATTATTATTCACATAACACAATAAACATTAAAATTGTCTTAAGCAGAATATTCCTCACATTATACCATGCAAAGTTAAAAATGTTTACTTAAACTTTTGCAAAGGGATAAGTTATGTTCGACGGCCAATTTATATTTTTAAAGAGTTTTAGAACTACGGGGTCATTTGTTATTTTTTTGAGTCATTGGTTGTTAATTTGTGTCGTATTCTCCTTTTAGATTATAAGGGAGGCATATTACAGAAACGTTTTTGGTTTATAAAATCACAGACTACCAATTTCGAATATTGTAGGTAATTTGTTTCTACGTTAAATTAACGAACAAAAATGAAGTAATTTATTATTTGATACAGTTTTTAATCCACTTCTATTGTGTATAATATTCAATTATGTACAATAGTATAAAATGATTATAAATATTTTTACAAATGATATTGGAACAATTGTTTTGAAAACTCATGGGCAGCTGGATCATTTTGTAGGTGAATACGCATATTAATGCCCAGTGTCAATTTTTTTACATATCTCCAAAGCATTGATGACTTCAAACAGGCATTTATTTCATCAGCATATGTTGATCGAGGAATGACTGGCAATGTTTGGCGAAAATCCCCTGACAGTAATATCAACGCACCACCAAAAATCTGTTGATTACCACGTTAATTTTGCATTATTCGATTAAGTGCTTCTAGTGGTTTTATTCGCCATTGCTCACTCCCATAAAATAATTGACGTCAATCGCAGAACTTTTGCCATAGCAGAATTTCTCGAAATATTGCAAGTTGGAGTTTCAATCACCTGTACATTCAATGGCAATTTTAATGGTACATCCAATTCAATGGCAGAGTGTGCGGTCTGACCACCTTCTAATAATGTAGCAGCAACTCCCGAAGATGCAATTGCGAATGCAATTTTCTGTTCCGATCGAATAAACACTAAAATCAATGATATAACGAACGTTTTGCCTGTACCACCAGGTGAATCCAAGAAATATAATCCATCTACATTATTGGAAACGGCTTGCATGATTGTGTCATATACATGTTTTTGCTGAATATTCAATTTGGTTATATTCGATTGTACAAATAAACGCAAATCATTAGAATTGAATTCCTGTTCACGTTGCAAATCACGATCAATCAAATCATGCATCTCACTGTTTGGTGCAATCATACCTCATTGTTCTTATGCTTTATTTGCAATCGTTAGACACATATCTTCAATTATTATCAAAGCTTCGTTGTACATTTCCAAGGTAATAAACAAATCAGAATTTCTTGCATGATGACGCATATGAATTTAAATATCTGCTGCCATATAATGTTTCTCTCTCCATCTAAAAGAAGTTTCAATTTGATAGAAAAATCCTCATTAACAAAATGATCCGCCATTTTTTGAATTTATTTGTTACAAAAAATGTGATAAATAAAGAACCGCTCGACCACTTTTGTACAAAACACACACAAACCACACACAAAAATTATTATCGACATATTATCTAAAATTAATTATTTACCTTATTTAAATTATTTTAATTTCAAATTTTACCTATATCAAACATAATAAAAAATTAAAATTACAAATTATAATGTAATGTAATTAAATTATTTTAATTTAACAAGATATAAATGAACACACTAACCTTGAATATTTGCCAGGAAGTTTCTTTGATGGCAGCAAGTTCTTTATCTTGTCTGCGAACCCAAAATCGATTTTTTCAGGCCATACTTCCCAGATATCGCAAATTTGATTAAATACAACGGAAAAATTAATTAAAAATTCCATATAATAACGACAATAATAACATTGATTAGCTTCTTTAATTTGCGAATTTTGTTTATGTTCTGATCTACAATTTGACCACGATTCAGTACTGTCACTAATGAAAAAATCGTTCGTTATGGACTGCTAGTATTCTACAACAGTACCTAGTGAAATATATTAAGTGATTTGATCACGCAATACAAACACTATTTAAATTAATACAAACTACGTACATTTAACGTCTTGAAATTATTTACAACATAAATACATATTATTTTTATTATAAGAACATTAAAACAATTTTTTTTTTTCGTAATAGAGAAAATTAAAATTTAAACTAAACTTACCACATTTGAAAATGGCGTCAAAATCCTGGCCTTACAGTATATTGAACGTTCCACTTTGAACAATAGCCGGTACAGCTGCCAATAAAAAAATTGCGTAGCAGTAAACTTCATTCGCGTCATACCTAACAGCGGTCGCTGTGTCTTTTCTTTATTTCTATATAACATAAATCATTATTTAAATTATTTTTTTACAATCAATATATTAGATAATATTTCGTAGTGTATTGGGTATACAGATGGATCATGTGTAAATATTATTCTTAAAAATTTTGAAGAAAGAGTGAAACGAATGGTTATGAAAGCTACCCGACTAGAAATTTTTGACTGCACCTATTTGGGGCCCAATAGGGTTTCCCAATAGGGATACGTTGGGATGTAACGCAGATACGTCCTTGGACACTAATCGGGAAATCCCTATCTATTGGGCTAATCCTGTGTGTGCCACTTAGGGCAGTCCCGATCTGTTCTTTATTGGGTAATACCTATGCGGTCCCAAATGGATATTCCATATCAGTTTGTATTAACACACAATAGCCTCGTGCAAAGTGCAAATTGACTTACAAGTATTTTTATTAATAATTTTTAATATTAAAAAAAAAAAAATAATTGATTTTCAACAGATTTTTCGAAACTTTTTTCCACGAATAAAGTTTTCGTTGATTAATTTAATGAGGTATCAACAACACAATGTTTTTCGGAATCAGAACTATTCGGTCTTGTTTTTTTGTATTTATCATTGAACATCCTTTAGAATCAAAAGATTTATGTTCATAGAAGAAACGCCATTATTAGAAGAAATCTTGCTTTGATTAGGCGACAATGATGAAGCTGAAGATAGCGACAATGATAATGATGATCCATTCATTAAAATTTTTTCTAGCTATTTTTTTGGAGACTCAATCTCGTTCTTAGTTTCTTCTTCGTGAAGCCCTGTCAAAAAATAATCATATTTTGTAATTTTCGAAATTTTGGCGTATCATAGGAAGGTGGCATGTATTTACAATAAACAGTTTGGTCGTGTTTGTTTCATGTCAGCCAAGAACTTCGAACAATATCGATAACTTTATCGGATTTTTTTCCAAAAAAAGCATTAACTGTTATTTAGATTTGTTTCTGAAACAAAACAAAATTCAAAAGATTAATATATCAATTACAAGCACTTTAAATGGAAGTAAAAAGATTTCATTTTTTGCAATTACTTACATAGTATCAGAAGATATTGAAAAAGAAGTTAACACAAAATTATTTCTTAAGCAATCACAAATGTTTTAACTTCAGAACTTATTTTATATTAAATGTCCGAATAATAAGCTTAATTTTTTCGTTTTATTTCTTCACAATAATATTTAAAAAACTTTCACATTAAAATACACATAAAGATTTATTCAACAATCTTAATTCAAATAATTAATTGCTATCGCTTCCCAAGTTCTAATAACAAATCAAAATTAACTTTTTAAAATGAATTTATGCAAGTTCGTTCACTGCACTACGACGTACAATCTACAGATTTAGACTGGTTAATAAATTTTTTTGTTGGAAATAAACATTATTTTTAGACTAAGAGCCCGTGATCGCCAGTCCTACCACATAGTATAAAGGCTAAAAAATTTTCTGTGCAAGATCCCTACAGCAGTTAAGAAGGTTTGGATATTATGAATCTCGAACCGTGGTGGCTTTGGCAAGTAACAGTTAGCAAAGGTGAGCATAATTGGTGCCCAAAAACATTATAGCATAATGCGCAATTTTTTAGTATGTTCTACAGGATACTATTTATTAGAATATCCGAACTTCAACTATGCCTGGAAGACTGTTAGAACTTTTGAAACTGTCTGGTCGTTTGTAAAACGTCTTTGAATAGTTGATCAAGTAACATACATAAAAATCAGATTTTATATTATGACGTAAGTAGAATTATTATTTATTCAAGGCGTCTGTCAGGGGGTTGCCACCCTACAAAATGTCTGGCAACGGATGGTATGCAATTCTAATAGAATCCTGTAGAACATACTACAAAATTGCGCATTATGCTATAATGTTTTGGGGTAGCAATTATGTTCATCTTTCCTACCTGTTACCTGTCAAAGCCACCACGGTTCGAGATTCTTATTATCCAAACCTTCTTACCTGTTGTAGGATACTTTTTTTTTTTAATTTCTGGCTGTAGCTACTTTCAGCTATATAGCCATTAACCAAAGGGGATTATAATTATTATTATTTATACAACAACAGTACACAGTACTGCTTGGTGGTCACCCATCCAAATACAGATTGAGACTGCTGTTGCTTAACTTTATAGATTGGTCTAAGCCTGTCATTACGTTACGTCAGTCCGGGGTCTTGTAGGGTACTTGTACAGAAATTTTTTTAGCCTTTATTTAATGCGGTAAGACTGGCGATGACAGGCTCTCCCTCTATTTCTTTTGGGTGACGTCACTTAACACGTGTGACAGTACATATAGTAACCTTGTAAGTATATCACTAATGTTTGCGAAAATAATACAATACTTGTATATTAAGGTTTAATTTACATTCAAAGATTATTTTTTTAATAACATTCGATCACTACAGCTCATCTGTCAATCATCACTATGTTTTATACACATCACATAAATAAAAATATTTTTTTTTTTTAAATTAAGACATGTCTTTTTAATTTAGCATTTTTAGAGATGTGTATATTTTTTTTAATAGAGAAAAGTTTGTAACTATACAACTCTCAATATAATCCCGAACGCTATCTAATGAGTAATTTTGTAACTACAAAACACTCGATTCAAAATATTTCTAAATAAAAATTATAAAAGAAAGGCGAAAAGTACAAAATCTTTAAAATTGGGTTATACCAGTATGTTCTCAAAAGGGTCAGAGTACGGAAAAACCAAATTGTGTCATTATTTTTTGCATTGGGTTTTCCCACTCAATTCCCAATTATAGCCCAGACAAAAAAAAAACTCTTAGAATTACTGACTTTTACTTTAGGCTGTCCCAATAAGTTCTTAATTGAATCCTAGTGCAGTAAAACCTATATTAAATTATTTTTCTGGATTGGGATTTCCCGATCAGTTCCTAGCTAGTTACCGTTAAGGACAAACTCAGCTCCAATTATTTACATTTAAATTGGGCTATCCCAATAAGTACCCTATTAGATCCCAACCGAGATAAGCCTTTTGGGTAAGTCCTTGCCACTCCCAATTGGGCCCCAATATAAGTATTGGGATAATTTCTAGTCGGGTAAGCATGACCATGTTTTAAGTAATAAATCATGTAGAAAATTAAAAGCCAGAAAATTATCTGAATTTCAATATTATAAAGCTTTGCTCAGGGTAGCCTAAAAAAGGTTCTTGTATGATAAGAGCCTAAATTAATTTATTTAAATATTTATTGTCAAAAATATATAAAAGGAAATTTTGCCGCATCTGAAATATTTTTCAGGCTTAATCTAAATTGTAGTTAGCTTGACAGTTTCATGATTTTTAAGTAAGTCAGCGATTTATTTCTTTCGCCAAAATCGAAAATCGTCCTCTTACTTACATTTTGTCATAGAACGAAAATTTGTTTCGATATTGAGTTGAAAGTTTTATGAGAAGTGCAGTAAATATTAGGAATCGATGGACATTACTTTGAATAACCTTTCTGTTCATTTCTGAAAAATCTGTTCTGAAATCGGAATTATTTTCAATCAACTGTGACTTTTATGAAGTTATTTATACAGATAACAGTTATAATGCAAAAGAAAATTTACATTAGTATTAAAAAAAAAATAACAAATAAAATCAATGAGGATATTTTCATTTTATATATATATATATATATATATATATATATATATATATATATATATATATATATATATATATATATATATATATATATATATATGTAACAAGATAGAAGGTAAGCTTTTGATTCTCTAACGTGGATATGATATATTAACATAAAGCACAGGTTTGTTTTTCAAAATATTATTTATAAAAATTTAAAGTAATGTTTGATGGCGTTTGATAGGGTTATAGGGTTTTAACTATAATTAAAAATAATAGAGATAGAATGTCGTAAACGTTTTGTAAGTATGCATACAAATTTGAAAACTTTTAGACGTTCGAGCTTTGTTGCTTTTTGCAATAGCCAAAAACGGCAAGGGATCTTCTTTATGTAAAATTTTATTCACTTTTACTTTTATTTGAAACTCGTCTTTCTAAATCTTTCTGTACTTCTCATACTACAATTTTTTACAAAAGCAAACAGAGTTACTGGATAAGATACTCGACATGTGGTAGTATATCAATGTTATCATCAACATCAACTATTTATAATCATTAGCATTTATAACAAAAAATAAAAAATAAAAATATATTACAATAATATATGCGCTTATTACATAATTTGAGCTAAAATTGTGGCGACCCTAAACATTTTATGAAAAAATGTTTCTACCGAAAGTTTTTGTAAATATTAACAAGAAATGTTTAGTTAATTTCCACTTTTTATTATTATTATTATTAAGATTTACAACAAATTATTGTAACAATACATTGATTCAGTTATTATAACCAATTTCAAAAAATTTGAAAACTTCCCACTTACCACTTGAAAAATGGACTCCTTTGGTAAATAAATTTTTATGCGATCATTTCGATTAATGATACTAGTTTTTTTATTTTCTTAAAATTCTAATTAACAAAATATTTGTGAACTAATTATTTATGTTACTTTTACCTCTACACAAGATTTTATGATACTTCTGAAGCAACTGTTCGAATATAAATACAAATATACTTTTATAGCTAGGTGGTATCTGGAATTTCGAGAGTATATCCTTATTTATATGTATAGACAATGATTTTTTTATGTATATTTATTAGTTTAAAAATTATAAACAATAACAAATACAAGGAACAACTGGAAATGTTGTAAAAAACAAAATGATACAAGTGACAAAAAGTTTTTATAACGAAAATCAAGTAACTAAACTGTGTATATTATTCATATTGTTTAATATATCAAATCCCATTGCTTATAATAGTTTTGTTATAGTAGAGAAAGTTCAAATGCTTACAAAGTATAAAACAACAACTACAAAAACATTGTGAAAAAGTTATTTTGGTTCTTTTGTGAGATTGTTGGTGTGTGTTTGGGTGTGTGTGTGTGTGTGTATGAACGTGTGTGTTTGCGATACGAAGTTTAATAGGATACACTCACCGACCGGTAAATACAATGATGATAATGAAAAAGAAAATGGTAAAGTGTACAATTATACTCATTAAAATCGATTCTGAAGTTAAATCGGATTCCAACAAAATTCACCGGGTGCTGTTCTTTTTGGATAGATAAAACTTAACAGTAAATAACACAACAAATTTAAAGCAAAAAAGTTTCTATGAAGCTTTCACCAAAAGCCTAGCATGATTACCTTATTAAAAAGTTCTATTTTGAGTTGTTGAGCTATTCTTCACGAAACATCAACTAATATTATAGCCTTACATTTACTGAACACAAAGTCTTAGTATAACAAAATAAAGTTTGTAAACAAATAGCATAGTGATTATTTTTCTTTTCGGTCGAATTATAGTTCACCTTTTCGTTCTAAGAAAATTAAAGTGGAGATAGTATGTAATGGTAAATAATATCAAAACAATAGACAATTGTGGGAAAACTCAATTTCTTAATCGTTAAGCACTGTATAACAATCTTTGTTGAAACTAATTTCAACATACTATTCATGAGAGGAGTAATAAAAATGTATTCAAATAAAATTTACTTTAGTCACAAAGTACAACTACTGTGGCGAATAATCTAAGCAGTCAATGAAAAATATTTTAGACTACAGTTGGTTGTTTTGAAGATATTTGTTTAGTTATCTTGATGAAACACGATGTTAAGTCTAAATTTAATAATAATAAATTTAATGGTTATATACCCGACATTTGAATTTTTGAGCTATTTTTAATTATTAACATTTTTTAAATGCATTCAAACAAATTTGTTAAAAATTAAATCTCTTATATTTACGTAAATGAATCTCGACAATTACAAAAATTTATTTAACCAAAAGTTGTTTTTGTTTGAGAATGGATTTTTTGTATTTGAAGTCTCTCTTAATTTTTGTATTCAAGTCAAGTATACGTCTTCAAAATTTCAGCTTATTTTAGTTTTTGAGTAGTCTTAATAGTGCCTTCAGTATTGTCTAGAGTTACATACAAAGTTTAGATTAAATTACTCTCTTTCAATCGCTACTTCTTTATTTTTATTATAAAAGATCGTAAAATTTTTTTTTTTGTACAAAAAATATAGTGTGTATCAAGATTATAAAGAGCTTTTTGACACGTGTCGACTCACAACGTTTTAAAAAGCTCTACTTTACGCTTTAGGTACAAAATATGCCATTATGAATAAGTTATAGCTTATTAGTGAAATAGTCCCACCAAATAAACAATGATTTCTGAAATTTTACAGTAGGATCATAATTTTTGAACTCTCTCCAAGATATGAAAAAAGTTTTATAATGTTTGTTTACTTGTTGTAATCAGATAGCTTTTATGATGAATAGTCTTCATCTTATAGTAATCCTACCTTGTTTTTCTATTTTTAACATCTGACAGTTTGTATTTCTTGGAAAAGTTGTAACTTAAAAAAAAGCAAACAATGGACGATGGATGAAAGTTTGTTGTGCGAAAGTTACTATATCTTTGTTTAGAAACATAGAAAATATATATTGCCTGGAATTATATTTCTAGGCTATGTGAAGTACTTTTTAGAATGAATTACGTGTGGCATCATGGTGTAAGATAACAGTACAAGTACTATTTTTATTTGTTTAAAAATAATTAAAATATCTCTTTGATATTTTCCAAGAAATGAACATTATTTTCAAATATTAAAAATTACCTACGGCCACAATTAGTAGAAAACAGAAGATATGTGTGAAGCTAACTGTTTGCATACTTCAAGGTAATAACGGAAATAATAAGGCAAAGTTATTTAGCACAAGTACATATCGTGTAACTTTAAAATTTTAATCCAAAATCCATTGTGAATAAATCGGTGAAGGAATTAATATTTTAAACAATGCAATAATTTAACCAATTGTATTTGGGCATAATATGTTGTTTCAGTGCATGAAAAGTTTCAATGGAAGAATTTTCATGTTTTAAGAGTTGTCATGATATTTCTAAGAAAATTTACCTATCAGTATGGTATAACTTAAACTATTATAAGTATTCTGTATTTTTAAACGGTTTTATTTAGCATGCCTTGGCTGGGTTTTGCTTGGGTAAAATTATTGCTTAACTAGTAGAATACAGTATACATTTAAAAAAAGGAAATTCCAATACAGCCGTCAAAAAATGACGTAATACATATTTTGTTTCCCAGACCCCTAATTGACATGACTAAACATGACTATAAAATGAAAGAACTTGACTCATAGTTAAATGTAATATTTAGCATTAAAATTATAACTAAAATATTGAAAATATAATAAGAAAGACAGTCAAACGATATTAATGAAAAATAGATTTTAATGATGTGGTCATGTAATAAACACTAAGAAATAATTCGGTACGTCTCAGATACCAGTCAACACACCAGTCTCCTAATCAATCTAGGACATTGATAAAACAAGAAAATAAAATCGTGTAGCGTATCTTAGTCTGAATAATTACATAAATAGCATTAATAATCAAATGAGCGTTTGACTGTTGAAAATTGAAGCGACCATTATTATTTATTTATCTGATCAATGCTCTAGATTAATGAGGATAATGGTGTATTGACTTCTACCATAGACCTACCTAATTATTGCTTATCGTTTATTAGTCATCCACATTTTTATTATCTCATTTTTCAATAACTTAACTTTTTTTATTACATATTCTGCACATACGAAAGTTAATTTGGCTATTTTATACATACTTTGATGAATTCCATTGTTATGTATTTGACACATGAAGATCTGGGCATTTTCTATAAGCCATCAACCTAATCAATGAGTCCATACTGAAACTTAACTGAATTCTACTACACAAGCCTACTGTATATAGACAACAAAAACAACAGTAAAATTACTATCGAAGTCGATAAATCTTAAAATTTGTTTCTATGTTGGATTTTGAAATAAAAAGCATCAAGATCCGAGTTGTTGAATGCACTAATTTTTGAATTTTAAATAAGTGTATACAAAGTAGTTAAACAATAAACAATGTAGTTGTTGTCTTCATGTCTTAATATTTTAAATTTTCAAGTAATATAAAATACAAAATTAAATATTTCTCAGGTTGACAATATGTCAAACATGTACTTTACAAATACAAAAGAAAATATCTTGAGTTATCACAAACAAACGTTATTAAGGAACACCAGACAACAATTGAAGTGATTTATGCAATAGATGGTTAAATAACAATGATTAACAAATAATAAAATGAATTGGATATTATTACAAACTTCAAATTACCAAGTTAGTATTTATTTATTTATTAACAAATACATATTATTTAATAAATAAATAAAAGGATTAAAACAGACAACATACACAAAATAATAATAATTGAAATGAAATTTTTTTTTTCATTATATTAATGTAGAATTAGATGTGAATGTGCGCGTATCTCCTGAATCAAATTGTCACAAAGTATGCATATAATCCAGGGGATATCTAGTGTCAGCTAAAATGTATAAAAAATGTATTTAAAAAGGCAGGAACTCTTTTTTATCAGTGGAAAACGTTGCAATAACAATAGTATAGCAACAGAATTTAAATATAATCAGCATTTTAAACAGAATTATTCAACTGAACCAAAATAAATCAACATAACAAATAATAATAAATGATAACAAAAATCTGATGATTAATAATAAATAAAATAATTTGTGAACATTAAATACATTGTCAATTAAAAATAAAAACATTTAAATAACGTTCCATTTATAAAGTAGTGTTCCACAAAAGACATAACGAACCAGTTAATACACAAAAGAGGAAGATTTCATTATTGTAAATAAGAGGGTATATGTATACAGATGAAAACTTGTATACTAGATATATTTACAATGTGTCAGAGGACTAATTATTAATTTTCCTACTCGACATATAGTCAGAGTACATAAATTTTAATCTAAAGTTTGTAATTCTGGTAAATATGGAAGCTACAAATAAATATAATTTTAGTGTTGGTGTTTAAATACTCACCTAGTTCATTTACACATTTACGTCCGTTCACCTTTCCGCCCGTCATCAACATAACTCAAAAATGAAAAGAAATATTGAGCTGAAATTTTGCTGGCATTTGTTAGACATAAACGTACCTTTGAATTCATGAATGGACTACAAGACATATAAGAACAATTAAAAACATAAAAAGAAACAAATTTTTTTTGAAAATTTTTTCATAAACTTCTAAACATTTCTTAATAAATAGATTTACACATTTTTAGGTAAAAGTTAAGTAATAAGCACATTTATATGCAACACGTATTATATATACCTACATCTATACACCTTCTTGACTGTATATTTAAAATATTTTATGATTGCCAAACAATTATAAACAGTTCATACATTGATACTCAAATGTTTTTTTGAGTATCTAAACAATTATTACTGTTAACACTGTGTTGGCACCTGCTTGTAAGTGTGCTACTGTGAACAAATTTACCGTTAAAGTAAAACAAATTGAAAAAATAATATTTTGAAGGAGTATATTCGACCATAATAAATGATCTTAATACAGGTTCCTCAGGCTTAAATCATTATCCAAATAATGGCTCCCCTTTCTAATTTCAATTTTATTTATCTGTTTAGTCATAGTCATAGAGTAAATGTGTAATCCTTCGCTTTCTTTATACTGATTAACTAATACGACATTTTTTAACACATTTAAGTGATAAATTAATTATAAATTATACAGTTTTAGAATGTGCTCATCGAGTCTTTTACCAATATTCAGATTGGAATAATTGGCAAAAAAAGGTTTTCACGTTTGAGATCGGCACCATACCAATGTTATTTGGGAAGATAGAATAATTCTAATGAGAAAAGAAACACATATTCATACATTCTTCTAATAAAAAAACGTGAATTTCGAAGACCATAAAGTAACTAATGAGATTATACTGTTACGAAATGTTTTTTACGATAAAGATCCGATTTAGGTGAAAGTGCAGCAAACTGTTCCTTTCGGGGTTCCATATAAATTAAATTTCTGAATTTTAGATCTTTTTTTCGTTTTTACGTCAACTATAAGGAAACTTAAAAAAATATATATTGGATGTAAAAACAATAAACGAGACACCAAAAATAACTCGAAAAATAACTTAATTAAAAAATTTATAAAACCTTCTTTGCAAAAAAAAAAAAATGATTTACTAAATGGTAATCTTGAAATAGACTTTGAAGTAGATTTTCAAGATTATTTTGCAGCGAGCTTGAAAATTTATAATGGAAACCATTTTAACATAAAAATTATTCGTTCGGACTTCGGAAAATAATTATTTTCTAAAATAACATTTAATACGGAATTGGGAAATCTAAAAGTATTATACATAATGATGACCATACAAAGATTTGTTTGTTGTATTTTAGTCGGTGATGCGAGACCGTAAAGTTCTTATCCATCCAATAAAATTTTAAATTGCGCCTATAAAATTTTTTCTTCGAAATATGTTTTAAACATTATTATTACTATGCATACAATGAACTTTTTTATTTTGTGTTCGTTTGTCAGTTTTTACAACCATTGTTTTATCGAATTATTATATATCTACTTTACTGTAGTAGAATTGAATCTCAAAAGACAATCGTCTTTTATCGTATTTTATCAAAAAAATATAAATCATTGAAATTCCAACCGGATTTCAACATTATTTACTGTGAAACTCGAAAATGCTTTCCATATTCCACTGCTTCATACTTTCTATTAAAAAAATTATTGTGTCTTCCGGTGCAACATTGGAAAAGTATAAAAAAATTTTTTCATCAAGGCAGGAAAATTCAAAAATCTTAAAATGATTTATTTTTGATAAGATGAAGTTTATCTGGATGACACTGTACTTATTACAGAATTTAAACAAGTAGGTTGATATATTATAAAATGAAATATATACAACAAAGAAACACAACAAACATTATAGAGTAATCTATTCTTAACCAATCAACCAAGAAATTAATTATAAAGTTATTAAATACGCTATAAAGGACATACCAAGTATATGCAACAGTATATATGTATCGTATATTCAAGTTTAATGTCATACTAAACGCTTTATAGACTAAGATCCGAGAATCGCCAAATCTACGTTATATTATAAAGGCTGAAATTTTTGTGTATATGTTATCTTACTCAGGAGCACATTGCAATTAATCAATTTTAAACAACCCAGGCTCACACGAAGGGTGTATAATTTATCATTTTTAGCCTTCCTTCACAAGAAATTAGTTATAGTAATTCATAACCCATAAACATTTTTCTCTACTCTGTTGAGAACGCATAGAAAATTTTAAACCTTATACTATGATGCAGGTCTGGCGGTCCTCTTTATAAAATAATATGATATTAAATATTACTTTTATATGTTAATTAATTCACGTAAAAGTAATCCTAATATTAATCCTATCTCATACTTTTTTACATACACGATATGGGCAACGCTTTCTCGGTGTATTTGGCCTTATATCAACTCTGAGTGTCTTAGACCTTTCGGAGAGGTCTGTTTTCTTAAACATTGACTTCAAATAGTTATTTCAGCAAAATATATAATCTTTGCGTTTATAGTTTAATGTCAGGAAGCCTGATAGTTGAGAACCTTTTTACTTAATATCTCAGTAGGCCCTCGTTAGTTACGCTTTGAAACCCTCGTATATTCTTACTCACGGTAGTAAGAAGGTACACAAATAAAATTTTAAAACCTTTACACTACGACGTATGTCTGACTGGCCTTGACTATTGTAAGTCGAATATTCATTCACTGTACTGACTTACAATCTTCAACTATGATATGATGTACATTATTGTATTGAACATACGATATGCTATATTATCGGTTTGTAGATCATACTAGGCACTATTTGATCTATGATCTATATACCTCGTTTAGAAGAGAGCAAATAACCTCATCTTTCTTAGAAATAGAGGGAAGAGCTTTTAAAAAATAACATAATTTTCTTTCATTTACAGATACCGCCATTTAATAGAAAAAATCGCGTCTTCCTTTCTTGCGGGAGAGGATGGGGTTAAGTAGAGATCAATGAAGTTTTTCAATGGGGGAGATGTTATTAAAAAATACTTTTCCTAATTTATATTTATATATATTGTCACTTAATTCTCCTTATCTCTCACCTAGAAGAAAACCACATCATCCATTCTAACATGTATCAAAAAAATAATTTAAATATTTGAATATGATAAATGTGTCTATTAAATATAATTAAAACACGCGTTTGAAAGTTAACTTCCAATAAATACAGATAAAAACAAAAAAAATTCGTTAATTTTTTGTCCATGCTTCAATTGGTTAATGAAATTAATCATGTGTGGTACTCTTAATTCGGTGAGGTTTGGGTCAAATATACTAATTGGGTCAATTATACTAAAATTTCCCTCTTCCTTTTGACAGATTGATCTAATATTTACTATACACTTTTAGTTCTTATGACAATACTAAATTGTTATTACTTCAATTGACGCGTCTTTATTCAACAATAAGTCGTTAACTGTCTAAATATACCAAGAAACTAAAATTGTATCTAGATAATATACCTAAGATACATCTAATAATATAAACATTTGTAGCGCTGAGGTATATATATATATATATATATATATATATATATATATATATATATATATATATATATATATATATATATATATATATAAAGTATATATATATATATATATAGTTATACATAAGAATAATTTGTATTTTGATTAGTTTTGATTTTATAATTATTAATGAGAACTCTAGGATTTTTCAAATAAATTTCGATTTTTTCCCAATTTCCTAGATCAAATTATTTTGTATTTTTATAAATACGTATTTCGACTACAAAGTAGTCATCATCAGTATGAATTAGCTAGTTGTAATCATTCACTGAGGAGATGTTAGTCGTTGCTAATTTCGTGACGGTTTGCACAAAATTTGGTTTGGTTTGGCTTCTACCGTGCTCGGAATTTGGATATTTAAATAAAATCTTTTCATGTACATACAAAATAGTGATTAAAAAAAGAATTTAAAATTACAAGATTTAAATGCGTATTTTTCTTAATTATAAAAATATCAAGTAAATGTATTTGACATGAATTTTTTTAAACTACCTTTTTTTAAAGTACGGTACGAAATTTAAAAAAAAAAAAAAAAAAAACAAAAAAAAAAACATTTGTCACTTGTGATTTGCCCGATACTACATACGCCATCATAGAAAGTTTTTTTGGGTTAAGCAATGCGGGATTATATGTGTTGAAAAGTTTATTTGTCAAATTTTATTATCTATGCAGTACATTTTAATTTAAAAAAGTTTCAAGATATATTTTTTTCAAGATAAGTTTCAAGAATGACTTTTTGCGCCCAGTGGTGCACTATGGATATATCTAAGATAAAACCTATAGATATTCCACTTAAATCTGTCTTTTGTTACATATTAGAATAATTATTATTTTATAATATCCCAGTTTCTTCAATAAAAGAGTGGAGATAAAAAAACAATACTTCTTCCGATATCGATAGATATAAATCGGAAGTAAAATAGAAATAAAGTATTTATCAATTAAATTGGATCACCTATTGAATTATAAAACAAATAAAATATATTATCTCAAACAGATAAAAGGCAAAAACATACATTAATATAACGAATATTCATAAACAAAAGAAGAAAAAAATTATGATTACACATACCCAGTAGCTCGAAGAAATTCGATTGCTTGTTCATATTCGTGTTACCGTAGCAACCGTTGTATTTATATACATCGCCTCTGCTCTGTCAGACAAAAAAAAGAATTGAAAAGCTTTTGTAAGAATGTAATAAATGAAAGCTCTTAGAAAAACATAATTAGGTTATTGCAAAATCAATATGGGAAATTTTTCACAAATGTGTCTAAATATGTTTATGAAATGATAATGAAATTATATTTTACGTCTGATTTTTGTGATTATAGAAATTATATATATATATATATATATATATATATATATATATATATATATATATATATATATATATA
The DNA here is from genome assembly GCA_020423425.1 of Chrysopa pallens. NCBI lineage: Eukaryota > Metazoa > Arthropoda > Insecta > Neuroptera > Chrysopidae > Chrysopa > Chrysopa pallens. The sequence goes on from CM035591.1 coordinate 5,616,995, forward strand.
TATATATATATATATATATATATATATATATAAACCTTAGACTAAAATTACTTATATAATGTATGTCGAATATAAAAATACGATTGTGTATATTTTCATTTTTGAATTTTACACATCTGGTGTAATAAAAACACAGTATAATTATGTAGAATTTTTCTTAGCCGTACAAGGTGCATTTAAGCATATCAAACATTTGTTCTTCCAGATTTTCCCATTCGTGTATATATATATATATATATATATATATATATATATACATATATATATATATATATATATATATATATATATATATATATATATATATAAAATATATATATATATATATATATATATATATATATATATATATATATATATATGTATATATATATATATATATATATACACGAATGGGAAAATCTGGAAGAACAAATGTTTGATATGCTTAAATGCACCTTGTACGGCTAAGAAAAATTCTACATAATTATACTGTGTTTTTATTACACCAGATGTGTAAAATTCAAAAATGAAAATATACACAATCGTATTTTTATATTCGACATACATTATATAAGTAATTTTAGTCTAAGGTTTGTTACGCTAGTATATATTGACAGTACAAACAAAATGTTACTAAAGATGCTCATAAAATGCTCACGAATTTAGTCCATTAACATTTATCCGTCAGATTCTCCATGCATTAGTCCGGTTGTTCGTAACCAAAATCACAATTAACTTTTGTTTGAAACAATTTTTCGTCAAATGTTTGGATTTGCCACAATTTTAGCTAAAATTTAGCTATTGTGAGAAATTAATTACAAAATATATTTTTTTTATTATTCATATGTTTATAACTGTATAAATTGGATATTCATAGTACTTTATGAATGCCAATAAAAAATAATTCAATCATATATCGAGTATTTAAAAACTTATTATGTTATTTATTATCTTTAATTGTTTAACATTTTTTCACTTGCTTCCTTAATATCTATTCGGACAAAAAAAAGACAACAAACCAGCAGAAATAAAAATAAATAAAAAAAAAGAATATTAATTACGTTCACTATAATAAATAAAAACTACAAGTAAAAAAAAAATGAAGTAGGGAAAAATAATGATCACAAGTAAAAGTGAAATATAAAAAAAATATAGATTTATCGTTGACAAAGCCTTAAAAAGCAATGTATGAAAGATAATAATCATTTTTAATATAATTTTATATTATTATACAATAAATTAATAGTATGACCCCCACTGACGTAACGTAATAATCGATCTCAACCGATCACCAAAGCTCCATAGCTTTGACCATATGAGTGAACATCTAGGATTGCTGTGTACTGTTGTTGTATAGATTGAATATATACTGTAGTCACTATATAACTTAAGTACTTGAAAAAATGACTTTAAATAAATTAAAAAAATTGATAGTGTGATGTGAATAGTTGTGATTGTGCTCGTAATTGATTAGTTATTGCAGTGTGATTCAGTACAAATAAATCATTTCATTTTACCATCTTATTGATTTTCTTTTTTTTTTTAAGTTTCGTTTTATTGTCGCTTCTTTTTAAGTTTTATATCATTTTTAATTTGATTCAAATAGTACATATCATTCCTTTTAAACTTTGATTACATATTGTAAAAAAAATGCGGAAACAAAAAATTTCTCTTACAAAAAAACCAAATTCAAACAAGGAGTCAAATAACCAAATTAAATAAATCCCAAAAAATTAATGTAAGCTATAGAACAATCATAGCTGATGATGTGTTGATAAGTCAAGAGGTGGTAAGTAACAATTCGAGATTGAAATAGGAACCAATTATTTAAGATCTTAACAAACTAGCTTCTGCACTAGGTTTCTGAAAATAAAGTTGGAACGAACTATATTAGGTGTCAAAATATAAAAATAAAAATCATGAATAGTGAGTAAAATTGTTTTACTATTTTTAAAACTCTCTTCAGCCGTAGTGTAGGAACACACAAGAATGCAATTTATCATTTTTGTGATAACTGAATGATTTTAATTTCAAATTTATGCCATTTAAAAAGGGAATTTGACAAGGCATCTATTGGTCAGTATAGGTAGTCAGGCGTACGTGTCAATGATGATAGACAAAGCATAGACGCCATAGAATATTGATGCGAAATATAAGTTATTTCGCCATATTGTATGCTGCTAACATACTTTTATGTAATGTGCAACACCGATTCATAATATTATAGTACAGACTTATAATTTTGATTTATTGCCCAATTCGATTTTACGTTACTTTTACTATCAAACAGAAATAAAAGAATGTTTTGATTTTAGCTGTAAAACAGAAATTATTCGTTACTTAGAGAAATTAAGTCGTATAAAATTCATAATCCTGATTTTCAAGTAGAAGCTAGTTTCAGTGTACTAGAGCAATCAAAATTGTTTTCCAAAATGATTTTTTTTTTCGATTGATTCTAATATCACCGGAAGATTAGTGGATTTTATTAATTCAGTAGAAATAGGATCACTAATTCTTACAAATGATTCTGGTGACACTAATAATATCCAATTGACAATTATTAAAAATAATAATGCTGAACCAAAAGCAGAGCTAAATGATAGAAAAATTATAAAAAATAGACGTACCTGATTTTAAAAACTCAATAAAAACCAAAAAGTAGCCTAAAAACACATTAGCATTACTCTGTTAAAGATAGCATTAATAATTTTCGATCAAATAAGTAAAGGTTATGCATTAATAATAAAAGATTATTAGCCACATCATTTTGTTGTATCTTTTATAAAAACGAGCTGGTCTTGTATATTGCTGTTGTCTTAGAAATTTTAATTTATGTTCTAACTAAATCTATTTATGTTATTATTTTGTTGAGCTCTTATCATGTAGACGTTACAGAAGAAAACAGTTAAGCAATATCGGAAATAAAAACTAATTTTAATTCCATAATTAAAAAATATAAGAATACCAATTTGATTTTCTCAACTATACCATTCAGGTATTACCTTGATGATTTTAACCCAATTTTTTGAAAGAACAACTGTTCAAAGCGATAGATACAACAACATGATATTTTATTAAATCACTCTGTAGTGGCAATTTCAGAAAAATTATTATCCTTTTAGTTAAATTTATTCTGGGTGATTATTGCGATAGTCTAATTAATACTAATACCCTAAAAAAAAACAAAGAAGTTGTTACAACGTATGAATGGATAAATAACGTCCTTTGCCAACGTAAATATAGAAGTGCTCCTAATGTGTCAAAAAACTTAAATCCTATAGAAATCGGATAAAAAAAATTGAAAAGTTAAAATGAATTTTTAAATTCTACATTCATTTTGTAACCCCTGAATAGGGTTGCGAAAAAAGAAATTACACCTTGAACAATTTATCGACTACCAAAAAAAAAAAAAAGAAACTGCCAATCTTTTGATTTAATATGTTTGAGAGAATATTGGCCGATTAGCTTGGAAGCTGAAGTTATATGAATTAAAAATTTTACAAAAATTCATAATAATTGCTGAAAATTTAGAATACATATGCACAATATAGAATGCACAATATAAAAATAAGAAACGATATCGAAAACTTAAATATTGAAAAAACAATCGAATGCTCAGATGTAGAAATAAACATCAATAACAAACCACATGATTTACTGTGTCACCCAATAGCAATTTTCCTGAATTTCTAAAAAATTATTATTCCAAAAAACCACAAATAACAAAAAACAATTTTATTATAGGGGGTTAAGAAAATGATTTTCTGACTCTAAAAACAGTTTGGATCTTTTAAATCTTTTTATATCGTTCGAAGGGAAACCAACAATTTACGATCCCACTATAATTAGTTTTCACACGGCCACGCTAATTGATAACTGCATCACTAAATTTAAAGGAAAAAGAAATTTATCGGAATCGAATGTCCAAAAATTGAGGATTCTACTTCAATAACATGAATGGAGCGAGGTATTTAACCTGGATACGACAAACTGAAAATATAATACTTTTTCGGAAATTTTTGTTAACTACCTTTATTTAACTTTCCCTACTACACGAATAGTGGTAATAATCGACCAGTCGACCAGTCTGGATTAAAAGAGGAATTTTAAAGTCGGAGAATACATTTACAACAATTAAATAATATTGAAATATTGAAAATAATATTCTAATATAGTACATTAAAAATAATAAAAAATTTATTATCAATGTAAAACGTAAAAGTATAGACAATCTACCTATAAGCAATAAAGCAAAATTTTATTAATATTTATTAGAATTCCAGGATTTTTCAAATAAATTTGGATTTTTTGCCCCAATTTCCCAGATCAAAATATTTTGTATTTTTATAAATACGTATTTCAACTACAAAGTAGTCATCATCATTTAACAAACTAGAAAATTTTTTACATATGGTTAAAATGTAGATCATAATAAAGTGTAGATCGTAATATTGTGTAGATCACTCACTGACACATAATTTATTAAACCAGTGAATAATGGTGTAAAAACACCGGCCTTACGATGAAAAAACTCAAATCATTTTTTATGGCATAATCATATGCTTCAAGGATTGATTAATAATTTTAAATATAAAAAAGCGGATTATTTTTGGCATACAAAAAAGTGATAGCTGCAGACAACATTTTCGAGTGTATAAGGTTTTGACAATTTATTATATGTTTGGAAATACTAAAATTTCTTATTAAAACCCCACAAATTTTTGAAACTCATAGATACAAACACACCGATCATTTTATACGGACAAATAAATTTCTTACTGATCTTTTTACAAAAAATACATAGTGGAAAATGAACACGCCTTAAGGCCTTGGAAATTTATAATGTATTTAACAGTAACCTCACGATTGTGGAAGACATGAAAGCCCATAATAGAAGTTTTGTGATATCAGTGGGAGGTTTCTTGGTTCAAAACATTTTTTACAATTTTAATGTTTTTTTTCATGTTGCAGAAAGCCAATATAAATAGCTCTGGGGCGAAACAACTTTTTACCTTATGAAAATCTAACACTTAAATTTAAGTATTGAAGTACTCTTTTACAAATTAACAATCAACATAAGTTACATCTTATTTTATATATATATATATATAACCATTTTTTATTTATTTAATATTTCGACTACCCAGTACTAAAATATTAAATACTAGACCTAAATTTTATTCAATTGACAAGCCTACTTAGATTATGGCTGATTTTAAAGACTTTTATTTTTGACATTGAATTCAAAATTCTGATAATCAATTTGAGCTTAAATGTATTTGTATATATTATTATAATATTTATGTGTTTCTAAAAATACAAAAAATTACAGACATGCAGCAAAATAAACATTAAGAATTTAATGAAAAATAAAATATAAGAGTAATTAATTCAGTTTGATAGGTCTATAACTTTTTAAATAAACTTTTACATCCACTCCAGTTTATTTTCAGTGTCAACGGTTAGCAAACTTTTACCACTTTAGACTTTGGACATTCCATTAGAGTGTGTAAGAAATTGTAAACGTTGATACCATAATTCAGACAAATACCACCTGCTTTAATTATTTGGGTCTTCTCGCCGTGATTTAATTAGGATTAGTCTACAATAATTAGGATTGGCTAACCTAACTCGGCAAATCATTCACAGTTCGAAGGTCATCAATAAAATTAAAATAGTCTCCTTCTCTACTATAATTGCTGTGTAGATTAATTATGTTATACGAAGAGGTTTGAATGCGTTTGAGGTCCTCACTGAACATACAATTTCAATATTTTTCTAAAAATTTGTTAAGGTTTGGTTTGATTATGTGAAATCTATCTTGAGGAGTGTATTTTTTAGAATATAACCTTTAGTTGCGAAATCCAACTTTACGTGTTGTTTATTGGATGTAGTGCATATTCGACAAAACAGATTTCACATTCAAGGCAAAAATATGGAATGCGATGTTTATCTATGTTAAAGATATTTGTTAACTATTTTAAACACATATATAAAATTTAAATATTCAGTTTAGTTTTTCCAGTTTCAATTCTTAACATGTGTCCTAGTGGGTTTTTTTGGTAGTTACATACATTTTTGACGTATAGAGTACGTCGAAAATGTATGTAACTACCAAAAAAACCCACTAGGACACATGTTAAGAACGTCTGTTCGTATTCCACAACTGGCGTGTGGATTTTCGTTGCACCTTTTTTGTTTTTTTTGTTTTGTTTTGTACTGTTTTTTTATTTTATTTTTATTTTTCTTCTTTTAAGTTGATTTCTAGGTTGCTGTTGTTCAAGAAAGAATTTATGAATTTCAACTTTGTTTGTAAGTCGGTGATGTTATTACCAGTACTATATCGTCAGCTAATGTAAGCAAATAACATCGTTGTATCCATCTATTGGAACACCTTCAAATTCTGCCTCATGCATCCCTTTTTCGATGTCGTGTATATATAAAGCGAACAGAAGGCGACTTGTATTATACCTTTTGTCATTTTTTATTTCAGCAGTGTCGATTTCAGTTGTCCTAACTATAGCCTAGCGTTTTCTTATATATTTTTCAAAATGCAGATTATTTTACGGCTAATTCCAATGATTTGAAATTTCATCCACAATTTTTAATGATTCACCATGTCAGAATCTTTTCGTAGGTCTATAAAAGAGGATTAGAGTTAACCTGGTGAAGTTTTTATTGATCAGGATAGATAATGTAAAAGTGTGATCATTGCAACTCCTACAACTTCTAAAGCCGCGTTGAGGTTCTGAGAGTATGAGGCTATTTTCTGTTCATAAAGATAGTGGTTTGCAAAGAAAATGCGTTAGAATTTTTGTGATATTGTTGATTAAGGCTATTTCTCTGTAGTTGTTGAGATCGTTCTTAATCCTTATTTAATCCGGTTGGCCATTTCTCGTGTTCCAAGATTTTGTTTAGGTATTTAAGCAGTACCAGTTTCCAGTTGGTTGGTATATTTTTTAAGAGTAGTTTATACCGTCGAATCCAGCAGATTTACCATTCTTGCAGCCTTTCAAAGTTTCGTTTAATCCATTTATAGAATTATCAATATCTAGAAAATGATACAATCTAAGAGTTTTATTCTTAATGGTAAGAATTTTACTTCTAATGGTAAAAGTATTATGGTACTACGCTTACCATGAAACTCGCTAAAATATTATTCTAACTTAGCATTGCTCATATCGGAACCACTAAATATTTTTCTTCGTATTTTCTGATAGCCAGACAAAATTCTTGAGGGTTTCGTGAGTCAGAGAACTGTTCTCTCAGTTTGTCGAAAGAAAACATTTTTTTCTTCCTAGGCTGTTTTTTTATATATTGTTTTCGCCAATAAGTACTGCTCTAAGGATGAATCTTCAAAGTTATTTGAAAATCTATTTAATTTTTGCTACTGGCAAGGCTTAAGATGATACCCTCTTGTTCTTCATTACATCCAGAAAGCAAAGTAAGTGATCCGATGTTGGAGAAAATGTCCTTCTTCTAGACTACTAGTATATTATTTGGATTTGGTAACTTGACGGTTATCGTATTAATATCGCCTTGATTAAAGATGATGATTATTTTTTATAGGCAACTTGCCTCACCAAACTATTGTACGCTGACTCGATTTTTAAATTAATTACAACTGCATAACATTAATTATATTTTATTTAATAGTAATAATAATAATTTATTTCATAATAATTAAAATAATAATTGTTTTTATAGTCGATATAAATATTTACAGCTTTTTGAAAGACTAAACCTGATGATTGATTTATTGGTTCGCTTATATAGTTGATTTTTATGATTAAGCAAATTCTGGCTGCAACGTGACATGTCTGCATGTGGAGAGTATGATTTTTATATTACAATGGTTCATTTCCATGTTTCCTGAGTGGATATTTAAAACAGTGGTTTCCAACAACATATATATATATATATATATATATATATATATATATATATAAGGTTTTTTTAATGTTTTTTAATGTTTTTCCAATACTTGGGGCCAAACTTTCAATCTGATTTCTGATAGACCTATTTAACCCTTTATCCTATAAGTTTGAAATTTGGATATGTTTTAAGATTCTCCGTGTCTTAAATACTTTTATTTTTCTAAATTTTATTTAATTTTCCTGATTCCCATATATCATTATATGTCATAAAATTAGAAAAATTGACACAGAAAAATAACCTTACCATTAAAAAAAATTTTCTTTCGGTGGAAAAGTTCTACCGGGAGTACGATTTTCATCTTCTGTATATATTTTTACTATACAGGTTAGTAAAAACTGTATAAACAAAGAGAATGTTATAAACTCGTATATATAGGTAAGTCGATATAAGACTTACCTATATATTGATAGAGTCTTCAATATTGATACTTTTTCAAGTTGGAAAATTATTACTTTAATTTGCTAGTGAAGTTTTTATTACTTTTATTTCAAGAGATTAAAATAAATGAAATAAAATTATTTGGTGTCAGTTTTTTAAGTGTATTTATATTTTGTGTAAAGTGTTTCTAAAATGCTAAAAGTTCAGAAAAACTCTTCGAAAGTTCCCAAAAGAAATATAAGAGAAAAACGAGCATATTAAAATCGATCAATATATGTTTTTTTATAATTTAATATCATTGAAATAAAGTAAACTGGTAAAAAATATAAATGCATAGTATATATTTTAATATTTATAACAATCGGTGGTATTAAATTCATATTTTATAAAAATAGTTTTTTTTTATATATTCATGTCATCAATTGAAAATGTTCAACCTGTCGCTGATTTAGAGGAAATGCTTACTCAAAAGATTAGCATTTAAATATTATTTTAAAGTAATTTTATCATTTAATAATTATTCATTTTCATTATAGTAGCAGCGAGAAAGTAGAAACTTCTGATGTTGGTGCGCTTACTAGCCGTTTAATTTAGTCAAAATCTATGTAAACATTTTAATTTATTATATTTTTAATACTAGCGCGTGCATATGAAATTAATTTTATTTATTATTTATTTAATTAAAGTTCATTTTCCACCAGTCTTTCTTTTGAAGAAGAATCTGAAGCAACAATTAGTCTACTGATTTATAAAAAGGTGAGTGAAAAAGGAATTGTGGTCTTAGGCTTCAACAATATGAATGTGTTATTTTGTATCCAATAAAATGCACTTCAGGGAAAATGAATTTTTGAACAGAAACTCATCGGGGATTAAAAATTTTTTTACATTTTTATTGTTATACATGTGAAAAGTTTATTACGATTTTTTTATTTACATCTATTACGCATGTAACAGATCATGCGAATGATTCATTGGTCTGTGGGTTCACAAGTGTAGGAATAGGATATCAACAATGCGCAGAGATATTAGATGAATTGGAAATTCCTCTAGTTCCTTTCAACACTTATTCTAGGAATTTAATATATTGTGAACAATCATTCGATGTTCTATAAAATCTATGGATTTCAGATCTGGGATGAGCATTAACATTACAAAAGAAACAAGAAGACGAAGAATGAAAAAATGACTATAGAAAAAGGACAGTTAACATCCGAAGATAAATTCGTCATTACTGTAATCGGAGATAGAGGTTAGAGAAACAAGTCATATGGCCACGTGTACAATGCACCAAGAGTTGTAAGTATGAAATTGTTTACTCATATGAACTTTTATCCTAGAGATTTGAAAAGTTATTATTTTGAAATTATTTCGTGTAATAATAGTCGCAGACTAAAAAAATTAAAACTTGGGGATAAAAAATAAAATGTGCTCCATGTGACCTTTTTATAAAAATAAAGGAATAAAAAATCCCACAGCTTCAAAAATTGTGATAGACCTTCTATAGGAATGAGACTTATTGTGAAGGTTTTTGTAACAATATAGAGTAACACACAGGCTTTATTTAAAAATTTTATATTGGTAAGGAAATTCAAATTTATACCTCCTGTAACGTGAATTTTTAAATAAAAGTAACCATAATTTGATAATGAACAATTTCTAAACTAACATGTAACAGAAACAAAATTAGAAAAACAATATATGTTGTTCATTTGTTCATTAGGTAACAAAACACAGTTTTAAAATTTATATAAGTAAATTATTCAACGAAAGGAAAACCCCAAACATTAGATAACTGTTCAATTACAGTTGTTCAAAAAAATATATGCATATAATAAATTTTTAAACGTATGGCAAATTTCTGAAAATTAGTTAACTAACTGTTGTATATATATTTTTATAAAGTTTTATTGCCGAAAAAAACATTTAATCAGTACCTACATTTTATAAGTTTATAATACAAAAATATGTGTATAATACATTTTTAAACGTAAAGCAAATATCCGAAAATTGTAAATATATATATAAATATAAATATATATGTAAATATATATATATATATATATATATATATATATATATATATATATATATGTATATATGTATATTTATATATTTATATATATATATATATATATATATATATATATATATATATATATATATATATATATATATATATATATATATATTTACATATATATTTATATTTATATATATATTTACAATTTTCGGATATTTGCTTTACGTTTAAAAATGTATTATACACATATTTTTGTATTATAAACTTATTATTTTTTTTTTTTTGTTTGTTATAAACTTATAAAATGTAGGTACTGATTAAATGTTTTTTTCGGCAATAAAACTTTATTAATAATTTAATTAATTATAATTTAATATTATAAAAACGTTTTGTTCCAAATCAGAGCAATTAGAGATAATTAGAATTTGTGTCCATAGGATTCCACTGTCAAATGAGATGAAAGCAAGATGTAGCAAATTCTATGCCTCATTATAATTCAAAAATGCGTCCAATGTTTTGTTTTATTTCAGTTTATAAGATAACTTAATTATTTAATTAAAAGAACATCCCACTTTGAAAATATGACAGTTTTTATATAAAACATTACTTTTATTAAAATTATAAATATGAATTAATTACATTATGAAGTATTTCTTGTAACACTAAAATCAATTATAAAACCGTTTATTAATGTGAAACTAATCTTAAGTTACCTTAATCTTGAACTTCTTTTACTGTGAAACTAATCTGATTAAGCATTAAAGATGCTATCGATTATATAGCGATTATTTGCTGAATCTTCATTATCGACGATTGACGTCAATGATCCAGGTATCCAGTGTAGGTGTTCTGGTTCTTACATATCCTCCCTCTTATTGAAATCTTGGCTCGTATTTTGTTAGGGACAAACTTTTCGTTATTCTTAGTAGGTACTGAAGAGAGAAATTTTGAATATTTGGTTTTTCTCGCTACAACTTGTTGCTGCGACTGAATTTGAAAATATATGTTTGTACTTGAATGTTTTGGAGAAACACTTGGATTTGAACTAATTTGTCTCTGATGGCTGGTAATGACATGTTTGGCAGCTACATCGACCAAACAACAATTGATGAATGTATTACCCAGATTCATTATTTGATTTTGTTTTCTTCCAAAAATATTGAATATTATTGAAGCATGTTATAAAAAGTAAATGGTTGCTAATACGGTTGCGGAATTTCCAAAAACTTTTGAATAATGTAGGATGACATTTTCATATTGGATGAAGACAGGTTTATTTAATTCATGTTGTAGTTGTTTGTCCAATTGACAAGATGATGTTGTTTGTTTTTAAGTTCACTCAGGTCCAGATGTGTTAACTCTACAGGATGCAGTGCATACATTTTTAAAAATTTTTAGTTTGTAACGGTATTAGTAGTTAATCGAATTTGATTTTGCTTTTTGTTGTTAATAAGGTTGTTAATTACTGATGCTTTATAAAATTTAGCGCCGTCTGCGTCAGTTATTCCAAAGAGCCATTTTATTGGATAGCTTACACCATCGATAAGTCCTTTACGTCTTCTTATATTATTTAAATGTTGTGGTTTGATATCGTCAAATTGGCTTTGTAATTCGTTAATTTGATGTTGTAAAAACGTTCAACATTGTAATTCTAAAGGTACTTACGTCTTTTATTTCGATAAAATTACAATATGATACGGAATCTGTATAAATAGTTTGAGAAACTTTGATCATATACTTAATTTTATAAAAATCATAAAATGAACTAAACTTATATATTGATTGGATATTTTTGCTACGCCGATATGATAGTATATTCCGACGGATTTATTTATAAATTTGATAATAAATTCCGCAAGGGTCTAGATGTTTTTCTTCGAGAGAAGGTATATTAGAGAAGAACTAAAGGTATTTAATCTGAAACAAGGAGTTTCAGTTGGTTTAGATGACACGTTCGAAGTTTTTGTTTACTGATTATATAATAGTGGCTGAATTGTTGTGTCTTTATACGACTTCGTATATATAAGACGGCATTCATTTTAGATTATGATGGATTTGTTGTTTGACAATAATACTAGATCGCCTTCTTTTATTGCACTTTCTTTTGCTTGCCTATCGTAATATTGTTTATTTACTTCTTTAGAATAAATTTATTTTCTTTACCGACTTGTCTTATAATTTTTGCCTTATTTAAAATATCTTTGGGTAAGGTTTTGGTAAGTTGGAAGTTGTTTAGGTTTTTCTAATGAATGTGGAATTTTTGGTTCTCTTCCAAATACAAGAGCACGTTCTTTTGTTGATCGATTTTCAAGTGAATTGTAAGAGTAAGAGGCTACGTATACGAGTTCATTTTATTTTCAAAATTCCGTAAACGTAAGTGTTATTTGAATGTTTTTATTGAGGCATGAGACATTTCAATACTTCCGTTGTTTTGAGGATGATAAGTTGATAGTTAGACAGTTAACTTTCTAATTCTAAATTTTATTAATAATATAGAATGATACTGAAGACTGTTTTATATTTCAAACGGGACTTGATAAAGCGTCTACGTTAGAGATAGCTTTACCAGGTTTATAGACAATTTTGTTATTGATTTTCACTAAGTTTTCAGCGCCATCTAACTAACCAGCTAGCGGGATTTTTTCAATTCATGAGCCATTGTAAATATTTGTGGTCACTAATAATTGTGAATTCCTGCCCATATGTATAGGGGCGAAAATGTTTACAACTTTTTATAATAGCGAGTAGTTCTTTCTATGTGGTACGTTGTTACGTTCGAAATTGCGAAATTAAAAGTTTCATAATAATAAGCGATATGTAAATCTTTACCGATTTCACATTGTGGTAGAATACTGCCTTCTGCATCGTTGAAAGTACGTAAATGTAAATGGCTTGTTAGAATCAGAGTATTGTAGACATGGCTTAGAAGTCAATATTTTTTTAAACTTATTAAGATTCATGACATTTTTCATTGATATTTAATTTTCCATCCTCTTGTAGAAGTCATATGAGTGGTTTTGCGAGTTGTGCATAATGAGGGATAACTTTTCTATAATATCCAGTAATTCCCATAAAATATTTGATATCTTTTGTGTCACACGGCGCTTTCCTTTCTTATGTTGCAGTTATTTTAGCAGGATTTGGTTCAAATCCTTTGTCTTATAGTAAAAGTCCGAGGTGAGAGACCTGTTTTTGTAGAAATACCCATTTATCCGGTTGAAGTTTTTTTATTGGATCAAATTGTTTTGAAGCTCTTGTTCTTTTACCTTGGGATAAAATTTCACTGCTATTGGAACAGGGTCCGTTATTTTTATTTCGTGCTTGATTGTAGGGCTTAAAGTAAGCTTGTCACCGTTAAGGAAGAAATGTCTTTGAATTCCTTTCTTGCTTATTGCAAAGTTTAAGTCTGTGATTTGAATGTAATTCTTTTAATCTATTTTCACAGTTTTTACTAGTGGACACATGTACACAAATTCCTTGTTCTGCAGGTACATTTATTGGTTTTGGTTCAACTTTTCTGATGGGTGCTTATTTATAACAGGATAGCATTCGGTTAGATGCATGATTATTATATGGTTTGGAACAGATATATTTTCATCCTCAAGTATTTCAGTATTATTTGTATTATTTGTAATATGAATATAATAATAAATGTAATATGAATGAGTACCTGATCCATTGTGTTCGTCGGTATTTCAATAACTTTATGAAAAGTTATTATATTTATTTTATAATTTATTTCGCCTTGATAATTTGTTAGAAAATCATTTCCGATGATAAAATCGTATGGAATATTAAATTATTGATCTATTTGTTGAAATTCGAAGGTAAAATCATAGTTGGGTTTGTAAAGTTTTACTTTGGTTTTACCGAGTTTTGATTCCATCATTAATGTCTGCGATCATAATTTTTTGTGATGTACCTACGTTATATTCGTTATAAATTAAATTTTTAGTTTTTAAAATAAATACATGGAGTCCGGTATCCACTAAAAATTTAAATGTTTTGTTAATTGATTTTGGTGGATCAAAGCTAAATTTTTTGTCACCTACTCCATTGCATAAGTATAAGATATTATGTAATGGATACGGTAGGTGAAGGGTGTGCTGTCCAATATATGGGTGTTGTACAAAGAGGTGACGTCATTCTGGGACTGATATAAGTTTAAATTATAATTGAATTTTTTTTTGTGTTGCTTGGGCTATAAGGGGATTAGGGTTAGTATTTTGTTCAAAACGATTTTTACAACATTCGGCTTCCGTATGTCCACACAAACTACAAAAATTACATTTTTGATTTCTGAGGTTCAATTTTTTGTATTATTTGTATTAGAATTAGTATTATTTGAATTGTTGAATGTAGTTTTGCAACCGCTATGTCTTGTATTTGTTTTGCAGTTACTATAATGTTTAGAACTATTCGAGAACTATTGCAAGCTAACGAGAAGACTTCATTCAGTATAGTGAATGATTTGTGGCGGAGAGTTTGTGAAAATTGCGGCTATGTATGGTAAACCAATTTCATTAGCCGATTATAAACGATTTTGCTAAAATCGTATCGCGTGGTAAGCTCGAGCAGGAAACAAGGAGTCAACATGATAATCAAAAATGGGAGGAAATCAAAAAAACATTCAAATTTCGGCAGCGTTAACAACCGCAGGTAAAAGATATATTTTCTAAATCAATGGGAAATGGTTGTCACAATGAATCAGTGTGTCATATTTGTTGATATTGAAAATTATTATTTTTGTATTGTATATTATATTAGTATAGTATATTGTATTATTATATTGTATATTGAAAATTATTATATATTGTATAGCTCTAATGGTTTGGTTATAGCTATTGGCGTCACTGCAGTCAAATATCTTGTTTCGTTGCAAGGAGAAGATTTGCCACCCATAAAAAGAAATAGTACGTTGTTGATCAAAGCAAAAGTAAGAATTAAAGAAATTCAGAAATGTAATGTTTTAAAATTTATTTTTAACAATTGTTGATTAAAGCGAAAGCACTCGTATTATTATCAAGTTCAAGGGCAACTTCATATTACTGGCCGGTTCATATGCGATTTCATTATTTTCAATGGAAAACTAATTTTAGTAGAAAGAATTTCAAGGGACGATGATTTCTGGAAAAATTGAATATTACTAAAATTACACAAATTTTATGTACATTGCATTCTTTAATTTTAATTTTAAAATATTTTTGTATAACTTTGGTCTATACCAGAAATTCCTCTTTTAACCGTCGGGCAATACCTTTATTTCCTCAATAAATGTAGCAAATGAAGGGTGGCCGAACTGTTATGAAATAACAGTTCGGTTCGGTTTAAGTGTTTATATTAGTGAAATGGGAAATTCATATTCATATTATAGAGACAAAAAAGAAGTAATAAATAATGAATGTATTGATGCATAAACTTATCAAAAAAATTATTTATCCTTACAATTAGCAAGTAAAATACAACTAATCTTAAATTTAAAAGACAACTAGCATCTTACGAGCGGTGAAAGTTAAATTTTTTTTATAGAACCCTCGGAAGACACTCATTTCATTACTTTGTCATATAAAATCCGCCAACTATAACTTTTTTGTTTTAAACCTTTTCGATAATTAATATTAATCGAAATAAAATTTCAAATTTTCCTGAATAATATCTTGATTAATTTTTTTGTATTATAAAAATACATATTTAGATTATAACGTAATCATCATCAGTAGAAGTTGAACACAATTGTCATTTTTAATCGGACGTTAAAAATTAATCTTGTTAGGGTTACTCTTATTATATCGTCTGAGATGTTACTCGTCGCTACTTGGGTGACATATTTTAACAAAAAATTCCAATAGTCACCGAAAACGTAAAGGGTAACATCTCAGAGGATAGAATAGTTATTTTTATAAGAGTAACACGTAGCATTAAATATCATTACCAGACGTGATACACAACATTAAAAAAATGTACACTACGATATCAATATATAGCGTTGTATTCATTTGATACAACTAGTTAAATGAAATATAATGGATGTAATAAATAATTTTTAACAAATTAACAATAATAATAAATTCGTATAGAAAGACTACTAATTATTAAAAAAAAAAAAATATTGGATTAATATATAATTTATAGTACTGTTATACAAAGAAATAACGAACCAACTGTATACACATTTAAGTATTGTGTATAACAATGCAATGTATTTTGAATTTTACATTGATAATTATTTATTATGACTTCATGGTTACATTACATGGATACCTCAGTGTAAGTGCTGCTTCTTTAGGGTCAAATTGAGGAAATAAAGTTAAAAATAAATTTATGTATTATGTTTGGTTAATAAAATTTAATGTAAAATTACAGTTTTTTTTAATTGCAATCAATAACTTATTAACAGTTTAGTGTATTGGATTATAATTTATACAGATAGTTTATAATGTAAATTAAATTCATATCAAAATAGAACTCTTCAAGACTAGAATGGATATTTGAAAATAAAAATCAGAATTATCGAACAGGAAAATTCAAATTTAATTAAAGTGGCTTTTTAAGTTACCACGCAATCTTCTAAGAAACTATTAAATTTTTTTTAAATTATGGCCATTTATTTGGCAAAGTTCTTAGAAACTAATAATTTCTAAGAAATTTGATTGTTTATTTAAAAAGACACTTTCCATTAGCCTTGATACCCTAGTTCGAGGTGGTCTAATTTTTATATAGAAATATCATTCTACTGTTGAAGAGTTCTATCTTGACATGAAGTTAGTAGTTAAATCAAATATATTAATTTAATTGCTTAATACGTACATTTAATAATCTCATCTAGTGATTTAATACCCTTTTAGTCCCGAGGTGGTACCGCCTAGTTTTTTGAAAGCTTCCTGAGGAAAACGCGCTAATTTATAATAAGGTTAGAGGGGGCCAAATTTTTGATATTTTCTTTAAGGGCAGATAATAAATTAAATTTAAAAAAACATCACATTGAAAATTTGTTATTGCTTGTTAGAAATAAAACAGTATAACATATATTTCGCTTTTTCTAGGTAATATAAAATATTAAATTGTAATCATTTTCCTCAACACACTTTAAATATATTGCTGTAAAATGTGAATACACTAATTTTGTTGAACGCCACCTCCCAAGTGAGTATTATATTGCGAATATTTTTACAAATAATAAGCGTCGTAGTTAAAAAAACCATTACACATTTACGTATACCTGTGTAATGGTAAGGGGTTATAAAATGAAATATTTACAAAACAAAAAGTTTTATAACCGTTATTAAAAGTATAATAAGTAATTAAATTAAGAAACAATGTAATAATGTATTCAAAGTATTTACTTTTATTATAGGTTAGCTACGTTTACGTCACCTACTACAAAACGATAACTATCATACAGTCAAACCTGATAAGTTTTGGAAAACCGTCAAACTCTATTTTCAAATATATATTATATAATATTTTAAGTGTATTAAAATTATCACAATAAATATTTTTTACTTTTGAGTTACATCTATCGAAATCGTAATCGTAATAAAAGTATTGAGTATATATGATATAAAAAAAAATCTTTAGGTTCGATTTCAAAAATTTTTATGTATGTCACGTTTTGGAATTTCATGAGCAATTTTTGTTTCGTGTCTAGCGGTCTTTCTATTTCTAGTTCATCTAGATGGTACATTTAGAAGAACGCCAATAACATCAAAACTGCTGAACATTTCATCATTACATATTGAACATTAGAAACATTCCATCTATCAGTTAGCTTTTCTAAATGACGTTACTCGAAACTTACGTGTTTTTTTTTCATTTAAATGCCGATATCTAGTAAGCCGTCAATACGATTTTGATGAAATATGTGCATGCGTCGTATAGATATAATTATTTTAACGTGTCTTTAAATCAATTTCTCTAGAACATCATGAGACCACGGAGAATTGTATGGAATAAAAAAATGTAAGAAAACTGTACATATTTCATACTTACCTGAAGAAAACCAATTAATATTGTACTGAGTATTAATTTAATAGCCTCTAGAAATTTAAATTACATTTAAGGCTGTACTAGCATTCACTCATCATGTAATGTATTATTTAAAGTTACTTATTATAGACAATAACATAACTGTTTTCTAAATATAGTTTTATAAAATTTTAATTTTTAATTTTAATATTTCGAGAACAAAACGGTATGGTAATTTTTTTTTATTACTAACCCTAAAAAACATTTTTCTTACATTTTGTTTTTAAATTCTGTCGATCGATTTTTGTGATATAATAGAAAATAGTTAAGAAGATAAATTTTACATGCTTTGAATGGGAAATGAAATTCGCAATCTCAAACTTTGAACTTGATTATAACGGGTGAATCAAGCAGTTAAGAGTTTCACGATGGAAAAACATTAAAGTAAAACAAAACTTCGCGCCAAGTTAGTTTTATTTATTTTTTAATGAAATTAGCATTACCTTAATAACTTCCTTACTACTTGACAATTTTTTTCACTTTTTTCCCTTATGATCAGGTTTGACTTAATACGTACAGAAATAAACCAAAATATAATTTTAAAAAAATTCATCCAAATTATTCCACTTGGAATTTTTAATATCTGTACAATTCCATAAAAAATCGAATTGCCAATAAATTATATGGTTCATTATGATTTTATAATTTGGCCCGATACAACGGGACCTTAACATTAAACAAAAACGAGTTTTGTGTACCATTTAAGAATTCAAATCAATATACTTTTAAGAATTGTCGTATTGAAAATGCTGAACGTTGTTGATTTAATGCATCATCCTGTAATCAACGCCTGTATTTTGGGTAACGATATGGATTTTTTTCATTATCAAGATTTCATTTGGTTAATAGATAGAATGGTTTATAAAATGTAATATAATTTTTCTAAAAATTATTGTTAGAAATTATATAAATAAATTTATTACATTTGAATTTATGGTTGAGCTAGACCAAATTATTTTACCGGCACTGCATATGAAGTTATGAAGGAAAAATTAAACAAAGACACGGTTTTGCGTTTCAGTTTCTCAAGTAAAAGATTTCCAAGCTTAGTCGAGTAAAAATTAAAGAGGGCGCTTTCGTAGGTCAGGACATAAAAACTCGAATTCAATATTCATGTTTTATATCTAATCTAACGATACTGATAAACAAGTATTGCACGTATTTATTATGTCATAAAGAATTTCCTTGGTAACAAGAAATGAGATGAGTTTCGCGAAAAAATATAAGTTTTGTTGGACTGTTGCTATATAACATAGTTGTTTGTAACACTTCTTAATCCAAGAGATCCATAGACTGAAATCCAATATTATGTGTCTCTGGTCAGCGAGAGACCATTCGTTTTGTACATGCATGTTGACTAATACAACTTGTTTTTTAATTTTTTGTTTGTTTTTAGTTTTAATTTTTTTGCAATCGTGCTTTTTTAATATATCTTGCAAAAGCGTTATTGTATAAGATATTGTGCTTTCAGTGTTGTTCAAGTATCGACTGATTATACCAAATTTTTTAATGGTGCAGATTTTGCTAAGAAGAAGTTAATAATTAATTTCGTATCCTTATCTTAATTGTTTGTGGTAATTTATTCGAAAATGTAACACACAACCAGTATTATATAAAAAGAAGTATTTTGCATGTAATGCGTTGTTGATTGATATCTTCTAGTAATCTATTTTTACAGATAATATGGGCTATACATCAATCTGGGATGGTCGATATATTCTTATATATAGCAACTTCGGGAAATGAACTATTAGTTATATTATATGCAAATATTGGAAAAAACATCATTAATGTTACGTGAACCATCCACTGAGAGCTTGGCCAGTTCAATGATGACATGTAGTATTGCTAAAAGGAAAATAATGAAATTGACTTGGCCACTGCGAAAAAGAAAGAACAAATTGAAAAACAACATGAACTTAAAATATATAATGGTGTCAGGTGTATTTTCTCTTATTTTTTGTTATTTTATTTTTTATTCCAGTTTATGTTTTGTTATTTTGTGTGTGTATTTTGTATGGGATAAGACACATATTTATTATACTGGATGTCTCTCAGAATAAAATTTAACCTGAAGTTTGAAAAATAGTAAAATATTACAGAAAAATTATTTTGATGAAAACAAGAATTTCGGATATTCTGTTTATATGATACTTCATTCACATATGGCACTTGTACTCTTTAACTATACTAAATTCTTTAACTTAATTTTTTGCAAAACATTAATCCTTATTTACAAAAAATCCTGTTTACAAAGCAATGGCAGATCCAATCAAATAATATATTTTAAAAAACATTATAAGATAAGAACTAATTGAAAACGGAAGGTATATTGAAGTAAAAAATCCTACAGTTTACAAACGGTTGACGGGTTTTAATGTTAAAAAAAAGTTATTTACGACTTTTAACTATATACTAATTAGCGACTTTGTTACAAAAAAACAATAACAAAAAAAATTATTTAAAAATCTACAAAATGTTTGACTGAAGCGGAAGCCTTGAATTAGCTGACGAACTTAAACGAACCTGTATCTACCGGCATGTTTCCGTATTTCATTTCAACACAACATTTTATAAATTTTACTGCATACTTCTTTATTGCTGTTTCGTGCATAATACAAAATTATTCAACAGAATTATATGGGTTTTAAGCCAGTATTCTAGAATTTTTTACACAAGACAAAAATTTGAATTCGATTTCGACCTCGGTCAAAAATCGACATTTAACGCATGAGCCTTAATTGCACTATAAGGATACAAAATTAATTGTTCTTAACAAAATCAACTCAATTAATAAATTTTGTATTAACAATCCAAAATCGGTTCGACATAAACATCTTTCCAACAGTGAAATCAAAATATCTTATACAATAAGACTTTTGAAAGAAAAATTAAAAAACAGGATTTCCCTTTCAAAAAACGAACTAAAAATTAAAAAAAACAGTTTTTTTAGTCATCACAAACCGAAAAGTTTTTCGCTGACCAGAAACAATTAATATTTTCTTTGCAGCCTATGGATCTCGATTTAGAAGTGTTCTAAACAACGATTTCAGTAGAAAAGGCTCCCATGTACATTGAAAAAGCATTTTAAGTGCACAGACAGAAAGCGTTCTCCGAGTGCATCACTGACCGATCCCATATTTTCAGGGAAAAAATTTCAAATGTGAGTGAAGAAAAGGCAATTTTAGTTACATATTGCTTTTAAAGTAACAGTCCCACAAAACTTGTATTTTGTTACGAAAACTATCTGATTTCTTGTTACCATTTCTTGTTACTTGTTACAATAAATGCGTTCGTTACACGTTTTTGTTTTTAAGTATCGAAAATAATATATTTAAAATATGAATCTTGAATTGCATGTTTTTAGATTCGGACCTACGAAAACGCCTTCTTTAATTTTTGCATCACTAAGCTTCGAAAATGTTTGCTTGAGAAATTAAAACACAAGACCGTCTGGCTCAACCTTAGATTCAAATTTAATAATTTTCTGAACCAATACTTGGGAGTGACCTGACGGCCAATGTTCTGTAATAAAATGTTGTGATCGCGCCCGGCTATCCCACTCGCAAAGAAAGCAGCAATATCTTGTGTAGCCTGAATGCAAGCTAGTTAACAATGAAGCCACTTTAAGATATGCACACATTTGCCATTTATTTTCTCTGAATTAATTTTTCTTAACATAAGCTTAACAATATCATAAGTTTCTATCAAATAACCACTATAAGCGAGGGGAGAAGATGGCATCCTATTTCCATTATGCAATAAATCTGCTTTCATGATTTTTTTCGATGAGTCATTAAATAAACGCCATTCAATAGCGAAATGATTTTGTCCAAGCTGTAACATTATTTGATTCATATCATTGCAAAAAGAGACCATCTTCTTTATAGTATGGAACCAGTTTCCGATAAGAAGTTACGTTCATATTCGATTCACATAGATTTCATTGCTACAATCTTGAAATCAGAAATTTTATTTATCAATTAGTAAATTTTTAATTTCTTTTCATATTGTTTAGCCTATTTTGATTCCTTAAAAGTGGCTTCGATGCATCTTCCGTTACATAATTTGTATCCTTACAATTTTCACTATCTGTCGACCTTAAGCAACTCTTCTCGAGACATTTTAGAAGTTAGCTAATAAATAAGAGAATACTTAATGTTCTTTTTGTAATTACTCCTAAATTTTCGGACAACCCATATTTTACCAATTAAAGGTAGGTCGAGAAATAAAAACTCTTCAGATGTGAAATAAAAATAAAATGCGTACAGTTATTTATTATAAGTTAACTTCATTATGTTGAGTAGTGTTATCATAATAATATCGATAGAAGGAAAAAATATAGATCTATAATAATAACACTAACAAATATTTTTTGAATAACAATAATAAAAGTTGGAATAGATAATAACATTATTAATAATAATAATGAGAACCACAATGTATAATAGTATAATAAAAAAGAGTAAATATAATAACAATTATAATAGTAATAGTAAAAATCAAGTAATGGAAAAAGAAATAAAAAAGTTTCAGAATATAACACTTTAATTACAGCATCACTCATTCAAGAGAAGGGACCTCGTGCATAAAATTGTCTTTACAAAATAAAATAATCTTCATTAAACAGTAAGTATTCTAAATACAGAAATTTTTTGAACATCAACTACAAAAAAGTACTTTGTATATACGTATGTACAAAATAAAATTATACGCTACTAACCTCCCTTTGTCAGGAATCAAATCGCATACAAATTGATTCATTGTTAATAGTGTAAGCTATGTTATTGACTACTAATATTCACACATTCTTCCACGTTTGAAACTGTACTTAGAGACAGGTAAAGAGATAGGGCAGTTTAAATTAAGATAATTTTGTACAATCTCGCTTATCTTAAAATATGGAAAATAAAACTATAATCTGAGCTGTAGTCTTATTATATTATTTCGCCATCGATTGCTGCATCGTCTATTGCTGCAAGATAACAATAAAGATATTATGTCGAGGTAGTCTTTTCTATCCTATATTGGTGTGAATAGAAGCTTAAATTTTATATAATTGACACACCCATATGTATTTGTCATTTGCACTTGTGAGCCAGCCACTTTCATTCATTCTATCATTACATATTTTGGAAGTGTATGTTCACCAAGTTTCAATGTTTTCGTAGAAATATTAAAATTAGTTGAAGTGCCAACACCGATAACGGGACCAGTTTCAAAGCGTGTAATATAACCTGCAGTATTTGTACGCAATTGCAACAGTCAATGAAAAACTATGTTTGAACTAACCCTATCTTCTCTAAATATCTGAACGCCCAAAATCTGAAGGAAGTGATCGCTTTACAGCAATAAAATTGTGGCTTTGCTTGTCTCGAGACATATTTGGAATTACCTAGCGTTTCCACAACTGATGCGATACATTTTCTAGATTTTATGTGCTATATTTAACTGCTTTCAAAATGGGATGAATAAATACATACACTTCTTCGTTATAACATTCTGATATTCTCGTAATTTAATTTGAGTTCATTATTTTAGATACATTTGTGTAATAGATCCAGTTTTTCGTTATTATCACCAATAAAACCAAATTTTCGCGCATGAAACATCATTAAATAGAACATTCATAACAAACCGTATACCGGGTATTAAAATAATAAGGGTTGATAATTAAGGCTATATTAATGATCTTAGTATATAGAACAATGAAGTCAAATTGTGCAGTCTTTTCCGTCGAGATTCTTGTAGATTTTCAGATTACTTTATTTGATTGTCTAAAAGTGAATTAGACTAGTGAATTAATTTGATAGGCGAAAAGTGAAACCGTACGTGGATAGGTGTCAAATACTTTGAATAAACACATAGATTCTATATCATACAGGATCGATTGTCTAACAGCTTTCGTTTATTAGTCTTGAAACACAGTTCTCTAGATGTTTCATTTAAGTTACCCAATCTATAATTTAAATCACTGGCTATAGTTATCAATAAAGATTAGAAACTAGAGCTCACGCTATTTAATGAAATTTGAAACAACTCCAAAGCATGACCAAATCTGGTCATGTGAATTTGTGGATTTATTTAAACAAACAACCGCCATTTCGATTTTTCGAGAGGTGTAAATACAGTGGCCCAAGTTTCACAGCTGAATGGTCTTGATTCTTTAAGTGTTCATAGACCAAAACGAGAATAGAAACTAAGAACAATAATGTTGAATTAAATAATTACATAATCATTCGATATCCGTCGGACCAATCTTCTGCAAGGTCGCCATTTAGATAACTGAATAATAGAACTAAAACATTGAAAATAGATAGCGATCAGATTTATTGATAACGTATAATATAGAATAAAAAGGTAGATAAAAGACCCAACTAATAATAATAAAAATAATTTTTAATAATAATTATAATAAAAATAACTTTTAATGTACTATGTTTTTATAAAGGACTTAAAAGTATAAAATAATTTCTCTAAACAAATCTTTTAACTCCGTTATAAAACAAATGTAAAATTTTTTAATATATTCTGTTTTTAAGGGTTATGAATGAAACTTTTCTTAAAGTGAACGTAATTGTTATTTTTAATTTTTTTATATCTCCTGTTTATGTCTCCTGTTTTTGTCTTTTTATTATCTCTTCGTTTTCTGCATCTTTATCTCTTCCTTTTTTTATCTTGTACTGTCACACATTTTTGTACTTTGCTCCAAATCTCAAGTATCTACAAAGTTAATTAAAAATCAATTACAAAATTTCAACCGACAAATAATTTAAATTATAATTTAAGAATTATTCATAATACAAAAAAAATTAAAAATTTGTGATAATTTATAGTTTTACAACTTTGATAATGAATAAAATTGCATTGAAGTGACCGGGTAGAGAGGAATTCTCGAAAAACCGAAGAAGGTAACAAAAAAGATTGGATAAATGTGCGTAACAAGTTCAATATCTCAAAAAATTTAAGAAAACAAAGTGCTATTTAAAAAAAAAATTTTATTTTAAAGAGAAAAGGTATCTTTTATTTTCTACGTATAAAAGGCCGTATTGAAGACATTGAATAAAATGCGTTTGCGGCGATACTGGTTCAAGCGGAAATCCGGCATCCCCTGAAATTGGCTATAGGCTTAAAAAATGTCCCTTTAAGAATAGGTTATATCGAGAAAATTACTTATATTTATGTAAAATCCTTCGTATTTTTGTAATATTCACTGGATAATGAGTTATAAGGGCTAAACAAATTAGCATTTAACTAATTTGTCAATCTACTTATACGATCAGAACATATAACGATGTGATAAATAATAAATAACTGTTAGTCAGAATACATAGCTACACATACAGTTAGGATAGTAATCCTTGCAAATAGCAAAGTATGGAGAGCAAATTGATTAAAATAACGGAATTTTGTTTTATGCTTCCTTCATATCTAGTACTAGTTAGTATTTCAAATATAATCACGTAACGAATGTGATGTTGTTATATACGTTTTAATATCAGTATTTTATGGAGAACATAATATTTAATCAATTGAATTATCTACGATTCACCTTGGATATTTCATTTTTATAATACGCTACCTGCATGTTTTAATAGCTTATATTCGTTTTAATTCAATGATAAAAAATTTACTTTAATAAACGACCACTACTATAAGCTCACAGATATCTTAAGGTTATCTCGAGAGGTCATATCATAATTATGACGTATGTGATGTATCTTATTGGGGGCAGTCGGTCAATACAGCGAATTAGAAGTGTTTGCAGACTAAAATTCTAAAAGAAAATTTTATCCAAACAATACCAAGATAAAATTTAGTAATTTTATTCAACAGTTTGCCCATTTATTGATTTAAAATAACGATGAATTAGAAAAATACATTTTTTGAGTAATTTATTTTTCAAAATTACTCAAATCCCTTTCTAGTTGAATACACACTTTGGCAGACGTCCTTTAAACTTTTTAAATACTAAAAAAAATTATGATTTTTGAAGTAAAATAAGCACTGTTGTACGATAAACCTCCTCATTTTACGCTAACCGTTGTCCGCAAGTCACTTCGGAACCCATATCATTATATATATACTAGCTGGCCCGGCAAACGTCGTTTTGCCATATATTTCTAATCAACATTAACATTTTCTAAGTATAACAACTATTCTAAACACTCTATTCCTAAATAATAATAGCTGAGGCAAATAATAATAAATAATGATATAAATTTATATTTTAAGGCAGACCCGCCCATATCTTTAATTTATATTTCATTGGTTGCTGTGTTAATTTTCCCATTTCATTAAATAATATTACATCGATTACATGTGAATGCAATTCTACCTTTAGAAGTAGAATTTCAGAAAATCCTTTCTTATCAAAATCCCGGTATAAAGTGTATATTCGGTTCATTATATGCACTCGATATTTACCTGATAATTATTGGTAGGATACACTCGGTACCGCGTTCAGTCGATAATTTGTGCTGTGGTACTCATACACTTAATGATAGATATATTGAACTCCTGAACCACGAATGATTCCGGTGATACTTGAACAATACGACATGCACACTTTATATAGTTAGTAGTTCAACATACTGCTAGTGAGAAGAGATAAAGAAGTTTTATTTTGAATTTCAAATTTAGATTTTGGTTTCTATGGAAATGATGCTCATAGGATTTGTAACATTTGAGAAAAAAACGCAAAAGATGTTTCACAGATAGGAACATTTTGTATTCGCTGAAACCTTCCCTGAACTTCCACAAATATTTCAAGATCAAAATGAGCAAAATCGGTCCAGCCATTCTTGAGTTTTAGCGAGACTAACGAACAGCAATTGATTTTTATACATATATATATATATATATATATATATATATATATATATATATATATATATATATATATATATATGTATATATATATATATATATATATATATATATATATATATATATATATATATATATATATATATATATATATATATATATATATATATATATATATATATATATATATATATATATATATATATTATATATATATATATATATATATATATATATTGAAATGGCGTGACCTTTTGAAACTACTATGCCCTTAAATATTATAAATACCATATCGTAGATTTTATGCAAATATGAGGAAAATGTGCCATAAGCTGTATCCAACTAAGGTGTTATTTCTTTTGCCACCATTGTCCATTTTTTTAATCAAAGAAAAGTTTTTTATTTCAACTGACGATAAAAATGAGAACATGTTATGAATATACCTGGAACATACCGTTAGTGATGCCATCTCTTGTAAAGATTTATTGATCTGCCCTCGTAAGTATGTACCAAGTTCAGAATGTGAGTAAGATGTACTAGCTGCAATTGTGGCTTCACCTACTTGAAATTCACTTAATGGATTTAAGAGAACAATAAGAAATAATATACTAACTTTTATCACTCTCATAATTAATTTTACATAAAAATCTCACTAATTTCCACTTTTAACATTTCAAACATACGCTTCAATGTTTGGGTATTTCTTTTTTCATTGATTTAAGCCCGTCTCCATGATAATAACAAATACTTACATCTTAAATAGATAA
Organism: Chrysopa pallens; assembly: GCA_020423425.1. Taxonomy (NCBI): domain Eukaryota; kingdom Metazoa; phylum Arthropoda; class Insecta; order Neuroptera; family Chrysopidae; genus Chrysopa; species Chrysopa pallens. The sequence continues at coordinate 5,644,934 of CM035591.1, forward strand.
AATAAACCCCTAATAATCGGTTCCAAATATTTATGCAATAACTCTTAAAATCGAAAAACTAGTTTCGGTAAACCTATACACATAAGACCATTCGAAGTAATGATGACAACATTTTTAAATAAAGATATGTGCAAAAGATATTTACTGAAATATAAATTTAATCCTTAGGCTATTTATAATATGAAAAAATTTTTAAAATAAAATATTCTATCAAAACAGTATATGTTGTCGCGGTACTGTGACAATTTTCACAGAAAAAGTTTCAAAAAAATATTTTCCTATTTTATCAAATACTATGTCGATTGTATCCAAAATTTAAATCACATTATAACCAGAAATTATGTTGTCCCATACAAACTTTGCCCACGTTTTTCACCGCAGTAGGGATACAAAAAGGACCTTAAAGCTATAATATACTTTAGGTTGGAATAACTCACACGATATATCGGTGTACATGTGAAAAAACCCATTATCATAAATTTTCTTTTACCCAATTGATTTTTAATATGTTTATAAGATAACTTAGATGAACGGATCACAAGATATCGAGCATTTTTTCTCAAAATAGAAGTTAATAGTTGATATGTTTCTTAAATGGAACCATTCTGAAAACAACTTCACTATTGTTTACGACAAATTTAATAATATTTGATCATTATCATTGGAGTTCAACACGTTCAACTAAATGAGTGCCTCAGATCGATAGACACGAAATGAAAATTGCGAAGTTCCATAACGTCGATATATTGAAATGTTTTTGAAATTAGAGCCAATATTTTTAAAACGATAAGGACTTTAATACTTACGAATTTGGAAGTAAAGTATTTGATGCACAGATATTTTCATTTTATTTTATACTTTGTCGAAAGAATCTAGGAGTATTAAGATAGTACAGATGTAATGCCGAAGTCATACCGTCCGAAAATTCCACGTTTTTGAATTCTCATTCAGGGTATTAAGATACAATTACCATTTGAACTCAATTAACCGACTGAAATACGAGTAATTTATAATCAAAGTTCAGATAAATTATATTTCGAGCAATGAGGAGTATGCGTTTTGTATTACGTTTGCGATTATAATAACAACACTAAGAGTCATTAACTAAAAGAATAATAATTAATTATTTCTAAATTAAAAAAAGTAAAAAATAAAACAAGTATGAATCGTTTTGTTATTAAGACATAGCAACTGCTAAAGTTCCACAATACGTGAAAAATATACTAGTTTAATAATTTAATATTTTATGGTATACAAAATATATGATTACTATAACAGTAGTGGTTACCTTATCCAAACAACATAAACTGTATCCACAGACAGAACTGCTGTACAGTACCAGATAAAAATTATACTGAATTTTATTACTAACTTAGCTACTCTTACCGTGCATTTTAATTACAATATTGTAGCAGTACAACTACATTCAGCTTCGAGATATTTTATTAACATTTTGAAAATAAACCATTTATTTTTATTCCTACTTAAGGAAACAGGTTTATAATAAATTATTGAATGAAAAAACCATAAGCTGTGGACAAGCAAACATAAAAAAATGTAAGTGAATATGTACCTACTTATATTATTTTGTATTCCCAAAAAATTGTTTATATGGATGGGCAAGGAAAGCTTTCTGAGTTCATCTTAATTGCATATAGAAATAAAATATTGTTCAGAAATAAAGCAAATATAAAATGATGTATTTTTTTAGATTTAAATCAAAAATTGTAATGTTGTAAAAGATACTTTACAACGATAAATCTGCTATGAACTGTTCTACTTAGAATTACGTAATAGTTTTTTTCAAAAGCAGATCAAGTTTAAACATGAAATTTATAGAGAATGAACTGAGAAATACCACATAAAATTGACCGATATTTACAAAAAGAGATAAAATTCTATCCTTAATGCGACAATATCTCTTTTTTTCTTTTTTTAAGGTTTGTAACAGAGACATTGAAAAAGACAACTTCACTGGCCGTATGGTCGCTGTATCTAAGCGAAGTTTTTGTGCTTATTTACTTAACAAGAGGATAGCGAAGGCTCAGTCTACACTATGTATGTGACGTAATGAAATTCTACGACTATGTGTAACAATGAAAATTATTTCGACGTATCCATACCATAATCAATGATTTTATAGTTTACTAGAATTCTATGCATTTTCAAATCGATAGACTGATCAGATAAAAATCAAATCCAGCAGAAAATAATTAAACATGAAAACATAAATTTTTTTAGCACATCGTGTAAATTGGTAGAGCGTTAATTAAAAACAAATTGCATTGTCTTCAAAATAATATATAATTATTATGGTTTTTTTTCTGTAAAATGTAAAAAACATCTGAAAATATACTAAGTATATAAAACTTTTAAAAACGTTAAATAATTCCTATGAACAAAGAATAAATAAAGAACGATAAATATTATATTAATTGGAAAGAATACAATTATGAAAATTGTATATGTAAATCCAAAAAAAAAAAAAAATAAATAAATAAATAAATAAATAAAGCAAATATTTTTTTTAACGAACCGGCATGAAAAGAGCACTAAAGATAAACAAATATCTGCCTTGAACGACACGCGGTATCTATAAATTTATCTATCATAAACAAAATATGCTGAACAAGTGAAGATATCAATTAACGAGGATGTTGGCCCAGATACTCAACACATTGTTATTTAAGGGACTAGTAGCTAAATTTGAGCTGAAATTTTGGCGAATATATTTTTTGTTTTTCCATTGGACTCAATAGACCGAATGATTTTCTTCATTCACGAACTTAAATTAACTTTTTAAGTCCAGGGTAATATTATTACAGCTATACTACTACTATAATAAAATATGCCCCGAATTAGATAAATCGTCATATCGACGAATTCACTTATCGACCCGCATGATTAGACCTTATCTGCCAATCACATTATTAGAATCAGTCATCTCAATCACTCATAGGTAAACATTATAATTTTGAAAGAAATGAATTATTTTCTCAATTGCTTATATAAAAGTCTTATTACTTTATGTGATCCCTAACTTTCCTTTTTATAATAAACTTTTATTAAATTCTGTAGGATAGGTTTTACTTTATGTGAATAAAATCATAATAAAATCACTTTTCAAAAAGAGCTCATGTTCAAATTAAAAAACATTGGCCTAATTTTCCCAACTTTGGGCAAATTTGATTGGCAAATCAAGATTGGCAAATCAAGAGCTATTTCATTAAAATTCTTTGATAGTCTTTATACGACCCATCTACCTTAAATACTGGAAAAGCATAAAAAAAGTTTTTGTTATAATTATAAGTCTAATATCTACTGTCAAACAAAAATATCCTTCGTTTATGATGCCAGTGAATAATAGTAAACCAGAAATAGATTAAACTAAAATGAACTAAAGGATAAAGTGAAACAGAAAAAAAAAAGAAAACAGATTAAAAACAGAAGAAACGTATTAATAAAAAAACATAATAAAATGAATAATAATAAACACTCACTTGATCGTGAACACTGCCATCATTATCTGGTCTTTTATCTGCATTTGGATCAGATGGTATTTTAAGTTTTACTTCTGACTAAAATGAAAATACTTTCAATACTTATGCCCATTCTTTTGTACTTTCTTCTCATTCCTGTAACCAATACGGTTGGAATTATAAATAAAACACATTTTGTAAGCCAGTTATTTTGTATACCAAAAATTATTTTTTGCACTCATACAAATGATTATTGTCTTTTCGTACTGTTTTCCGTGCAATGAAATTTAATTGTTTCCCCAATTTCGAAATAGTTATTAGTGTATTAACTATACGGTAGAAAAATATGAAGAGATCTTAAATGGGCAAAACATTATTCTTTCTTTTGTTTTTTTGTTTTTGTTATTCGATATATTTTTATATATCGAAACATGTAGGCACATTATAAAGTGAAAAATTTTAAGTGTATCATAAATCATACCCTTCGAAATAGCACATATTGGTAAACCAAACTTTACTAACTTGTAGCTCCGATAACTATTGACCTTACTAAAAAATTTCACAAAGGGGGGGGGAGGTGTACAGATCATTTCAAGTATTTTTAAAGGTTTCAAAATTAAAGGGAGTCGAAAAAAATTAGTTTTCCAAAGTTCCTTAATCATATATAAGCACAAATAAAAAAAATCACTAAGCGTTTGATTAAATAAAAGCCTATATAAATAATATTAATAACTAAGCACTGAATTACAATTTTCATTAAAAAACAGATTCCCACTTCTTCGATATTTAAAAATAATTAAAATATCATTTTAAAAATTAGAAATAGAAATAAAATCTGGTGCATACACCGTGTAGCCTCCGTAAATATTTATCTTCGAAAATGGTTTAACATTTTTTCAGGTTTCAAACATAATTTTTAGAGAATTTTATCTTCTACAACTTCGATAGCATTACGTATATGATTGAAGGTAAGGAAAATTAGATATTCTTTAATAACAGATTTATGGACACTTTTACCTTGAATAATTAATCATAAAATCAAATTGATTAATTAATTTACATATTCCGAATATCTAAAGTTCCTTACACGTGACCAATTGTAACTTGTAGGGAAGCTTTTATAATACCAAAATGAAAGTTTGTACACAAATTGTTTTTAGAAAAATATTCTCGTTGCAAGCTTGAAAAATACGGTTTTTATTTATAAATCGAGAGATCACTTATATTCACGGTGGCTAAACTGATAAATAAAAAATTATCTCTTACATATAAAAGCGTTTTATAGAACGGTCCTTCTACTGAAATGATAGTTATTTATTTTTCAACCATCTAACATTGTTACTGTTACTTTTAAACAATTTATAAACACCAATAAAACAATTTAACAAATAACTGCACATAATTTTAAATTTTTTTATAATATTTGACATTTTCATCCAACCTTTATCCGGCTAGACAGATGCATGCCTTAATGAAGAAATAACAAAAAACAAATGAGACCTACATAATAAAAGCAATCTTAAAATATAAAATACATTCTATTTCTTTCAATATTACAAACAACTACCCCCGAAAAATATTTATGAAAATGTAACGAAATTTGATATGCACAATCTTGACATGAACACGGAGACAGTGTAGCAGAATTTTTCACAAAAAACAAAATAATTATATACAAATAAAATTCTAAAAGTAACATTAAATTTAAAGATAAGATAAGTTTTGAATTATTTGTGGGTGTAAATTTAACAAGTACAATGTTACGTATTATAAGATTTTTAATTAGAATTTCACAAAATTAGTTTTGGGATGTTATGTTTTTACCCGTGTGTCTATAATATTTGTTTGTAAAAAATATTACAATGTCCACATAGAGGTTCAAATAAAATATAACATATACAATTTACAGCATCATATAAATGATAAAAAAAAAAAATTATATAGTATTTTTCTCCCATTTTAATATTCTGTATACAAAATTTAAATGGCACTTTAAAATCCCATTTAATTAAAATAGTTTAACGCTTTTCACTAGATAAATAGTTTGGTATTTAAAATAGCATTTTCACCGTGTTTTTTGTGTAGACGTGAATATAATTATGTGTTTCATTAGCATATTTAGTAATTTAAAAAAACGGCCTAGCCATGTTTTTCCGTATGCATTTTTAAAAAATCGGCATGATTTAACTAAATTCCTTTTATATTGTTTATAACAATCAGAAATGGACTCAAAAGTATGAAATAATGAGGATGCTACTATTGTAACCTCTAATCATAATTTACTACACATTACGTAATAAAGTTGTCATTACCAAACTACCACGACAGATCAATTATCAAATTAAGCCATTTAGAGCTATTTTACATATTCTAAATAATCGAATAGTCTTTTATCGTAAGTTAAAAAAAAAACGTATTGCTATTATTTTTGATGCCATAAATATCCAAAATAGTTTTCAATGCGCTTGGGAACGACTATACGACAAATTTGTTTTGTATATAAAACATCATAATAAAAAAATGGAATGAAAAAATTGGAATATTTCACTGATTAAGGTAAAATTCCTACATAGGTATAAATATTTCACATTAAGTATATTGTAAATGCTGAGTAACAAAATTTTAAATGAGAATTTGGACTGGATTCAATAACGTATAAGCCGAAATCGATTCTATTTTGATTATATCAATGTACTGTCCACACGACTTTTTTTAAAACCATATACATTAAAACTGAAAAACTTTGTATAATGACCTTTTCTTTAAATGCCCTTAGAAGAAAATAGAAATTTTACTTCCAGCTTATAACATCATTACACAATTTACACGATATACAATTTTGTCACGAGATTTAAGTACTCGTTCGTGTTTACTTAGTTTGAAAATATTAATAGTTTATCCACATTAATCAATTGTTTATCCACACAAGTAAATCTAACGACAAGTTTTAATATCATATAAATTTTAATGGCGTTATAAGCTGATAGTTAAAGTATACCAGCTGTTACTCACTAACTTCGAAGGACAGCTAAAACTTTATTCAATAAGATTCCGACAAAATATTCGCCAATAAAGGCCAAGCAGTCGATATTTTCGAACTTTGTCCAGCTATAAAAAAATTGCAAACTGAAAACAGATACTTGTTAATTCAATGGATTACCCCAGTACAAACAAACAAAAAATTGGTTGAAGCCAATTTATCCAGATGTACTTATCGTCATAACATGTTATATATTGTATGAAATTACAATACACATTGGTAATCATTTTGTTTTATTTCTATTTTCTCGATTTTCTCATTTTGCTCTACAATCATATAAATAGCTATTGTAGGTACTAATTTAAAAGTTTATAATATTTTATAAAAAATTCAATTGAAGACTTTTTTACTATATTAATTGTATATATTTATTAGTATGTACAGTGAATATTATGTATGTAACTTAATATGTTAGGGTGAATCGTTTTCCTTCCTTAATTGAATTTTCCAGAGAAATGTTTCAAATAAGGCCTTTAGAACTTATTATTTTCTGTAAATATAATACGTTTGAAGAATATTGTTGGCACCATTTTCAGAAAAAAAGTAAGAAACTAAAAAAATCACTTGAATAAAGTTGGACATCTGGCAGAGCGATTTGAACATAAAGCTGTGGGGTACAACTAGAGGAAATATGAAGACAGGCTACTAAGTTTGGTGAATTTTGTATAAAACTCTTACTAAAACCCATATATTTGGCTTCAAGAGATCTTAAAATATGTACTTGCGATGGAAACTTCATATGGAAATTTTGATAATATTATAATTATTTCCTCTATTAAAGTAGTAAAAGTAAAGAGTAAGAAAAGCTTACAATAAGAATACACTGATAAAAAATCAAGCTAACTATGTCATCATGAATGATACAAGATATTGATCTTTACTACAGTTAAATGGTAAGTGGTAGCTAAGTGCTATTATCGCAATTCCCATAAATTATGAACCCGGAAATATCGTATGAACATAATCACAGATTATTACTTATGATAGATAAAGGAGTCTTAGTTTAAACAATGGCTCTATATCATAGTAACACAGTGACTATATCAAGGAGGCTAGTATTGTACGTTTTTCTTTTATTTGGTTATATTATACTGAAGCATTTAACACTCGCCTTGACTACATATATTAGTGCTTGAATTAAAAATTAGCCAGAAATTTTTTAATTTTTATAGAGATTTCTTTTCAATTTATTTCTTTTTATTCTTAAGTGAAACCTCTTATACATTTTTTAAGTCTCTAAAAGTAAGTAGATTGTATATTTAATTTTTAACTTAATAGTGTTAGATTATGCGAGTTGATCCAGAAGTCTGTGGCCTTGAATCACTTAGCTTTTCTCCACTTATAAATCAGGCAGAACGTAACTCGTTATATTTTATTGCTGGATAATTAAATAGCAGTATGAAAAAATAAAATGCTGCGAACTTTGAATAAATAGTCTTGGAGGTCATGATCCTTTCCATAAGTTTTTTACTACAAGTACCTTTTGCTTCAAATGATAGCAAACCATATAGCTATGTGCCATGATATGAAAGATAAAATTGTAAAAATATATTATGTTTTTTAGACAAAAAATTAAATCAGTAGGAGAAAAATTACTTCAGATCGAAGCGATTTCAGTTGTAAATCAATGAATCCTTACTTGAAATTTTTAATAAATTTAATTTTGAAATTTATCTTTCATTACAAATTCTTGCATAATTTTTTATTTAAAAACATTTTTGTAATAATGTTTTAATCGCCATAAAATTGTTAAAATAAACTAATTTTGCATTTTTATTATTCATATGTTTTCACAAAAATTCAGAATAAATACTCATTTGAAGAAAAGTCCCACTTTCATAAAAAATTTACGGAAAAAAAAAAAAATTTTATTTGAAACTTTTTACAATAACCAATGCATAAGAGGTAAAAGAGACTTTGATACTATCACTTTAGTAACACTGGTCATCTATTCTCTGTTTGTATACTTTAGAATGTATTTTAAGCATTATCATAGAAATGATCATTAATTATTTATTTTGTTAGTACCATTAGAATGAGGAATTTATTATTTAGCGTAAAATTTTTCGTTATATTTTTCATATTCTCTGTTATAATTTTCTTATCTGGTAATATTTTTATTAATTATATTATAGTATTATTATAGTATTAACAATAGTTGATTTGTTTAAGTGTCATTAAATGTTATTGTGTTTGTAATTATTGACTTATTTAATGTAAACCAGATTCATCATATAATTGTTCTAGATTTCTGCGTAATGGTATTGGATTAATATCTTTTATAATAATAATACAAACTTAATGTACACTTTCTTAACATTGCAATAAATTTAAATTATGTGATTTTATTTAATAAAAAAATAATAATAATAATAATGATGCGAATGACTACTTTTTTGTAAGTTCGTGTAAAAAATATCTGGTAGAGGGCACGAGTCACCTATGAATTTTTGATTTATTACAATGTATATAATTAAAAATATGAATCTTTATTAAGTGAAATAATTATTTCGATGACGGCAGCATTAGAAAAATGCAACACAAATAATTTCCAGTGCTGTTTTTTAATTACCTAAGTATGTAATAACAGGAAGAGAATGTTAACACTGTAAACTCTAATAAAAAATATATAATAAACTGTTTATGGCCACAAAATTTGAATAACAGCTTAATTCGGCAGAATAGATAAAATAAAAAATAAAAGCTATCCACATAATTTTTATATTTATATAGTATAACTGTTATAAAAAGTTCACAAACACATATAATAGGTTTTTTATATCCACATAAGAAACTTATGAAAATATAGAAAATAGTTTATTGTTAAGGTTATTCAATGTTTTAATATTCCATAAGAACAATCCACGAATTTTAATTGTTTTTATGAATACTTTGCGTTTAAAATTTAATTTCACCAAATGAGGTTCAATTTCTATGTAATATTGTATATTGATAATGTATTTCCTACGATACTAAATAAATTTTTTATAAGTTCAATTAAATAAATATAACTATATATTACATTAGTATCATTATTACTTCGAGAATTTTTTTGCATGCGAATGTGTCAGACACGGAATCGAAATTAAGGGTACTTATATAAAATATTTTATCTACTAAGAAAAAAACTGTTCCTGATAAAGATAATGATCTCAAAAAATTTTTTTCGAAAATGATATTTAAGCACTCTTTACAGATTTTGAAACGGACACAATACAATATGTTATCATCGTATCCGGAAAACCATTACCAAAAGAACGCTAAAATTATTTGATCATTCAATTTCATTAAAGCTAAAATAACGGAAAATCATAGCGCTATTCAGTTCCTTATTGTGTCCGTAACATACTGCCAAATTTAAATCACAATATAGAAGTTTATTCATGAAATTTCCATCAAAAACTATATGCTTTTTTTTCGAATGGTAACAAACCTTGAAGAGATTTTCATACTTTTAAATTTTACTTTAAAGCTTGCCTTGGAGAATGAAAAAACGTGTGTAATGCGAACAAGATGATAATTACACTCCATATATCGATGGATGCTCGGTATTTTTTTATATATTTTTATCCAGGCGCGATACTTTGGGTCAGCTACCAAGGTTTGCAAGCCCTCGTGAAGTGCCATAAGTGAAAAAGTGCTATAGTCTATACTACTTATTATATCCTTCATTCTTATATTAAAAAAGGTATAAATTTTAATATTTCAGCGGTTAAGAAACATCAATCTATTGAAAGCTAAATTTCTAATTTAAGATCCTTTTTTCGGTATCTATTATCCAAAAAACCTTACGATAGTCCTTCCATTCGAAAAGTTGTATCCTTGAACACTAATTTGTGAGGTTATTACCGATAACTAGGTAAAATATCGAAATTAGTTTTCACCCTTATTTTTCACCAATGCTGAAAGTGTGTGTATGATTTATAGTAAAAGGAATATATAAAATACATGTTCATTCTTTTTTTTTTAATGTTTTCTATGGTAATACCATATATATAATATACATCACAATAAATAAATCGCCAGGTCAAATATTTGAAAAAGTAAGACTTTGGCTAAGGTAACCATTTTTTACCCATCATCAGTTGCATTTGTATTCAAGCAGAATTAAGCCCTTCGATATTTTGAGGTTTTGTATTTGTGAGCATCTCTAGTCATTTAGTGAGTCATGATGGAAGAATATTTACAAAAACTATAGTGTATACGGAAGTTTTAACATAATGCTAATATAACATTTTTACAATTTGTCTATCTGTATTTTTGTAATATTATATTTTGTTGACTTGTATGAAAATCAGTTTTACAAATTCTTATTTAGAAATTAGAATTATTATGAATTCCCAAAAATAATATGGATATTTCGAATATAACTTTTGATTATATTTTGAATATATCTAAAGATAAGATGTTTGGAACATACCTTGAAATATGACAAAAATGGACGAATTTCGACCACAGGCGATGCCACATATAATAATAAACTGATACAGACTCTACTAAGCAAAAGCCTTTTCCAACCTAATCTTATTCTTGTGCACACATCATCAGTTCGCAGTCAAATACATAGAATAACGAACGGTCAATTATGAGTAAGACCACATTTAACCCAATAATTAAAAATAACGCGACGATTAAAAATTAGAAATTATTGCTAAAAAGTATGAAATGTTAAAATTTTTATAACGTTTAAAAACAAAAAACTGTACCAATGGACAATAATTTTGTAGTGACTCCAAACGTCATAAACACAGCCAAATAACCTTAAACACATTAAAAACTCCATATTTCGAACAAACATCTCACAAAAACACATTACGTATATTTTCTTTTTCTCTTGATATATTTTATTCAAACAAATATTTTTTAAAAGCACATGATGAGTTTTGCTATAAATTTCTTACTTTTTTCATTATCGAAAACTTTTATATCTTCGAAGTAGGTTAATATCATCTTAATAGGTATGTGAAAGCGCACTATCTATAATATAGACGTGATAACGTCCATAAAGTAAGCGAATCGCATTTCGCTGTAAGAAGATATAGAACTAGACAAAATAGATAAATGTATACTTTTATATAAATAGTACATATAAGACTTGAAGAAAATTCACCTTTGCCTAGGATATTCTAGGCCGTACTATGACGTTTCTTATATTACTTGCAAGAAATATATTCTGCATTGAAAGTATAATATAAAGTACTATCGATCGAAGTAGTATCTACCTACTTCTACGTCAGATTTTCGTTCAGATCTTCTTTATTTTCTAATCGAAACTAAATATTAAATTACTGTCCAATTTAGGCCAAGTTCGAAAGTATTAACTATATAGAGCCTTACTTTGCATACTTTGTTCATTTATTGAAATGGTCAATATTTTCTTCATTGCTTACCGTGGTCTATACATAGAATATAATTATTGTCATGTTATGGAGTTAACATGCTATATTTACCATAATTAGCCGAGCCGAAATTGTGTAAAACCTGATTATTTTAATCTGTATTATCCTCCGGGGAAAATAATCCAGTAATCTACTAACTTTATGTCCGCTGATACTTTTAGTCTTGTTTCTCACAATTCCTATTATAACTAAGACTTTTCACATTTTTTATATTTTCTATTTTTCCAGTTTGGTATAGAGCTCTTACGATCCATGTTCCCACTTTAATATTATCATTCTATTTTTTATTCCTTTTATTGCAATTATAATGTCCATCATTTTATGCTTATTATGTCTATAGTTTTCATAATTATTAGTATAGTTTTCTTAAGCCATCTTCGATGTTAGTTTACCTAATGTTAGCAGCTTCGCCCCCTTTAATAAACGCCCAACAATTAAATATTGTTAGTCGTTTTCTGAACTACTTTCTTTGATATCTCTATTGTTTGTTACACTTTGTACTCTTGGTCGAAAAAAATGTCTATAGTTCTTATTATCTTTCATAAAGTCTTTAGTTCTTATTATTTGAGATTTGAGTTTAACGACTTTTGTTTGACTTTGAGCATGATCTACAATTTGTCATCGTTACTATTTTGTCGTTTGTTTTTTGTACTTTCCGTTGGTTTAATTACTTGTTTAATCTAGCCTAAAGACAACATTGCCTAGAGCTCTCAAGGTGTCGGCAGTAGTTTTGAAAAAAATATTTTCTCAAACATATTCTAAATGGCCAACGGTAATGAATATGTTTGAGCTATTTAGTTAGTGCTTATTTTTCATCCCTATTACTTTCTTCCTTAATGCAATCATGCCCACTAATATCGGTCTATTTGGAGAATTCCGATGCGATACTCATCCGCTGTCATTCTAGGTTGTCCGCGCTTAAATCAAATGGCAATACTTCTAATTAGGTTTTTTAATATGAATATTTCATGTATTAGAAAGTTCCGTGTTTTGCAATTAGTTTTGACAGTAAAAAATGACGTAACTATTTAACATAAAGCTTCAGAACCATTTTTCGATTTTTCTACAATTAAGTAACGCATGAATTTAAGAATAGACATTATTAGATATATACAGTTGATAGGTATAACTCAGTTTTGACAAATAATTCACTTAATATATATATATATATATGTCACTTAAGTTAAAAACTCAACTGAGTTTCTTGTGTGCAACACGAAACAACATTTAAAATTTCTATTTCAGAGATGTGGAACCAAATTAAAATATATAATTCAAATTAAAATATATAATTAATTATTCCAAATCCATACGATAAAATATATTTATTTCTGTCTCTTGACACATTTTTTCGCTTCTCTCTCGCTCCTGAGATTAACTTCAAAGAAATCAGGACACAAGTATATGGGTGCCTTCCTAGGTTATACGTAACTAGCATAATTGTTCTATTATCATCAGCACTGGAGTTAGATTTTATTTTTTTATTTGTTTGTTTCTCACCTTATAGTACATCAGGAATCTTGTAATTTTTTTGTATTTTTCATCAATATTTCAGAATATGAATGCTTTTTCCTTCTTGTTTGTCAACTAATATATTAGGAATATTGACATTTGAAATTTTAAATTCATTTTTTCTCCAATTTTTCAGAATATTAATGTTTTTTTACTTCTTGTTTGTCACCTAGTACATCAGGAATCTTGATATTTGTGATAATGTAGAAACAGTTCTAAAATTGTTTTTTAAATAAATTTGGATACCTCATTTATATCCCAAGTGAAGAGGAGTCTTTTCAAGAGAAACAACATGTAATGGGAGATGATCAGTGACTATAGTGAATTCTTGGTCAAATAAGTATGGTTTAAAATGTATGGTCTACAGAGTCAACAATCGCAAGTAGTTTCTCTTCTGTTGTTGAATAATTCCGTTAAGCTATGCTTAAAGTTCGTGAATAATATGAAACAAGTGAGTTTTTACCGATTCTCGTTTAGATAGTACACTGCCTAAGACTTTATTCGAACAATCAGTTGGGGGATATGGGGAGATTACGATATCCAGGGTGCCTCGATTCGACGATTAATTATGATAAAACAAGCTAAAATAAGACGAACATGAAGAATACCAATTTTCGAGTTTTCGTCTATTTTTTGAGTTATCGACACTGTTTTTTAGAAATTATCGTGCTTGTCACATAAATATCACAATTTAAAACATTTTACAAGATTTAATTATTATTTTTTGTTAAATGACTATAATTTAAACACAATTCGAGCAAAAATAACCTAAATTTAATTCGTTTAAAAAAAAATCAACATTTGTATATTTAATACAACTATTAAAAAAACATGTACGCCATTTTCGACTGTTATCAATCCATGGATTTGTTGGGTGTAGTTTGCACGGGTCGGGTTGGTTTTTGGCCCCTACGTTCAACCTGTGATTAAACTACCTATGTATTTATGGGGTATAGTTTTCACGGGTCGGGTTGGTTTTTGGCCCCTACGTTCAGCCTGTGATTAAACTACCCATGGATAACTTGAAAAATAGACGAAAACTCGAAAATTAGTATTCTTCATTTTCCTATTATTTTGGCTTGTTTTGGCCAAAATTCACCGAGGCGCCCTGGATATCGTAATCGAGCAAATAGCCATCAGTTGTGAGAATAAGGAGAAATTTAAGGAGAATCATTTTTAAGGAGGAAAGTTATTGGTTTGGAAATATTAACAAAGTGAAGAATGAATTTCGGATTGTATCCGGTAAACCTAGGAAGTCTAGGAAACCTAGGAAGATCAAATTCTTTATTTTGATTTTTAGTTTGATTTTTGTAATCGTGTCAATTTTGGCGCTATTAGGACGAACTCTATTTTTCGTAATGATAATGCCCACGTAGGCTTCTTCTATTCGAAGAAATCCGCACTTATCCTGTTTTAATTTTAGATTGTATTAGCGTCGTTTATCAAAAACTAAGCAAAATTTTTTATTCTGAGCATCTCGAGTAGAACCGTAGACTACAAAATTATCCAAAAGTACGAAGCATTTAAAGCCTTGTAGACCGTTGAGGAAGGTATTCATTAGTCATTTAAAGTTTCCAGGCACATTTTTAAACCCAAACAGCATACGGTTGTAAACGTACTGATCTATTGATCTTCCCCAGGGAATCGTGAATCCTGTCCTATCTTTGTCTTTGTCAGCCATTTAGATTTGACGATATCCTCGACAAAGGTCTAAATAAGAGAAATATACTGATTTACCTAGTTGGTCAAGGATTTCCTCGATATTCGGAATAATATAGGGATCAGTTATTATGAAATCGTTCAATTTTCTATAATCTATCGCGATTCTCCACTTCTTCTTTCATTAATGTTTTGGTGAGAACGAGGCTTGATTGTTATTTGTTGTGGAGATAACGTTAATGTATTTGTTGAAAAATCAATATTTGCATTAAATTTTCAAAGAAAATGATACCCAAATATTCTATCGTATTCTATATTCATTTTTCTGCACTAACGGAATAAAGGTTATGTTTACATACAAAATTTGTATTTCCAATTAATTTGCCTAATTACCCGTGTTATTTGATACCGTTTAATAATACCGTTTTATTGATTTCTTGTCTTGGATTAAAAGGACTCATGTTTGCGATATTACTATCTTTAACTATAGAAATTATAGCTCCTGCATCAATAAAAAAATATAAATTCCTTAGTTTCTGCGTTTTTTTAATGAAATTTCATTTTTCTAAAGAAATCTAGCATCTGGAATGACCTTATTTTTGGATTAGAGGGATTTTGTGCGTTACATCTTTCACGACTTTGTTTCTTTTTATAATTATATTCGGAATTTTAATTATTATGACAGTTATTTGAACGATTTTTTGAAAACAGTCAATAAACTGTTATATAAAATCATGTCAGAATTTGAACGGATATTTTGAGTGCACAAAGTTACAATGTGTTTTCGAATAGTGTTCAATTTTTCAGGTATGGACTTTGTAAACGAATCAATTTATGTTATCAGGCGGTGATTGAAACTAATTTGTTGCATTTACATTCAAGAACAAACCAGCGAAACCTGTATTGTGTCAAATACAGTTTATGTAAGCCAACAAATCTTGTTAATTCCGTTTCGAAGAACCAAAATTGTCTTTATTTCTATTTGATTAAAAAGCGTTTTAAGATATAAAAATCTTTCAAATTTCAGTAAAACGATTACGTAATTTTTTATAAAGTTTTTATGTGAGAGAACAATTATAATAACATTTTTCTTAGAAATTACCTTGTATTTGAGGAGATAAATACATTATATTTTGACATCATGTTGATTATTTTTTATTGATTTATAGTCCAAGATTTGAAGATTTTAAAAAATAAATATAAATATTTATTGATGCAATATTGTACTTCAATTTACTTCTCTTTATTTGCAAAAAATTTTCATTTCAATTGGAACACACGCACTATTATTTTAGAGTAAAATTAGGATATTTGCATAAGTTAAATTAACTCTACAGATATTTGAAGCAATAAATATAACAGTGAATAATTATAAATAAAAATAATTTTTTATTTATTATTATAAATTCATCATACTAAACAAATTTTTTTGTTGAGGATTTTCATCTGTTATATAGACCAATTAGATCAATTAAAAGGGTATTCTGTTAGGAATCCATTGTCAAAAAGCTACAAATAATTTTAAACTATTCGAATAGACCTGAATTTGTACCATCGAGGGTAGTGAGCTTAATTTTTGGCAGTCGAAAAACCTCAAAATATTAGCAGTTACCTTGGCTTTGCACTTAAAAGTCACATCTTTTGGGAAAAGTTCTAATCGTAAAAATGAAAATACGTAAAGTTATGGGTCAAATGATCTCTTAAATGTTAAAACCTTGATTGCAAACAACGAAATTGATTGCAACTTTGCTAAAAGTTGACATAAATCAATTTTCAAATCCCATAACGCATCTTACGGAAAATTTTGAAAATTCCAAATAAAAGTACATAAAATTAGATGCCAAATAAGCCATTAAAATTAGTTCTATAGAGTTTTTGAGAAGTCAATTTAATTTTGGATTTGATTGTTGAGCTAGTTAATGATAACTATGGACAACCTATGCATAAAATTAAAACGAACTTGAAAGATAAATTAGCCTTACATGAACATTTACCAGATGAAATTTTTCCAGATTTTGAAACTAATCCCTCAATTTCGTGATATCATTCTTTTTAATGAGTAGTTCGTAAACACAATACCGAAAAAGTCACAACGTCACTGTTTAGACTTTCAATATTTTTGCAAATGCTGCTGCTATAATTCTTTCTGCGTCCTTAATATTTTTCTGAGGTGGATTTGATCCAACCCAATGAAAAATTTTGTCTAAAGTAAACATAAATAAATAAAATTCACAAGACTAGTTTCATGTAATCTTATGAGTATCTCTTATCTTGCACACAATACGTAGCCATTTTTTTTAAGCACCGCCTATTGGTCCGTTGTCAAAAAACTAATCGTCAACAACAGAATTGTTTATTACAATAAATTTATTAGTAAATAATAATTAATAAATAATATTTACAATAATAACTCACTGTTTATATTTATTTTATTTTAAAGCTAGAAATCTTGTTTAAAGAATATATTTAATTTTTTTTTAATGTAAGTGAATTCAGTTAGAAATTAATAAAAGACATGTACAGTGAGTTAATTAAATTTATGTAACTAATCTGTTGTAGGCTTTGTTGTTGTTTAAATAAATTGAGTCCACAATATTCATCACAATTATAGAAGACCAGGAATTACTAGGAAGCCCGTATGAAGCCGACTTTTGTAAAAAACTGTGCCCTCATTGGTCTTAAATATGTAACAATAAATAACAGAATGCCTAACCGACTACAATGCATTGGAATTTCTTATTAATGCAACATCAACTAAAATAATAATGAAAAACTAGCGCTTCTGACATTTGAACTTCCAATTTTCCAATTCAATAAAACCAAAATTATATACGTGTTGAACGTGTAAATATTCTCGTTTACTGTAAGATAAATTTATTAATAAGGGAAAAAATGAAAGTAAATTCCACCATCGAACCAATACCAATGTTTGAATATTCAGGCGATTTGTTAAAAACGATAACAAAGTTTATAACACAGAAAGAAATATGATTACATACAAAAATAAAAATGAAATAAAGTTTAACCTTATTAACAAATAGACAAAGATTTAACTTTGAGATTTGTTTATTCATAAAACGAATTTAAAATTTATTTTCAAACTTATTTTAAGCCTTTCTCATTTCATTATTCATTAGAACAGACACACATACACTAGTGCACACGCAAACATATATACATCACACACACACATATATAAAGAACAACGAAGTAAATTAAAAGAAGCTAAGATAGGAAAAAGTTTCGTTCATATTCTTTCCATTGTTCTTTTCTCTTATTAAGTATAAATTAGATTTAAGATTTTTTTTTGTTCTCCGTTTTACATTGAATGTGTATTGTATTTCAAACAACTCTTACACAACTAAAATTAGTAAAACGAAATGTAAGGATTTTAGTTAAAAGTAAAAGTAAGTTAATTATTTTCTCTTTTAGCATATTAATTTAATTCAACAATGTTAAACTTCTAATAAAATTAGAAGTATAGGTTGTTTAAAACGATTATAATTGAGTATAGTCGTTATTTAACAAGAGCCGGGCCAAACAAGTCCTATGATACATGAACAATTTTTAGTGTGTGCGTGGTACTACTATAACCTGAGCGCCGACACCTCTAAAATTATCCAATTTTACCCGCATGCTACTGTTAGTTTGGTACTTTGTACGGCTTAGTTCGATTAAGGAGATAAAAGTTACTTGAGTCTACATATTGTTTTCTTTAGAAGTCAATATATGATAGCAGGCAGACAATAAGCGCTTGTGGACACTATAAACTTTTATTTGACTACAAAAAATTTCGCTCATATATATGAAAAACAAAGATATCGCCCGAAAAGACCAACCGGAATATGCATGTATCTATAGTAATACAGAGCACATATTAAAATTGTTAATGAATCTGATCCATAGGACATTTATTCGGCCAACTGTAGGACCAATATGGCAAATTCATTAAATTATGATTATTGAAATCTTCCATAATATCTTTACTCTTTGATTTCACGCACTCTTGTTATAGAACAAATGTTATGAAAGTTGGCATTCACAAAGACAAATTTGACTTTGTAAAATTAAAAAAAAAAAATTTCTTAATATTTTTTTTATCTATAGAATTATATTCAGGTAAAAAATGTATAGTGCATGTCAAATTTCATTACTTGTGAGTTAATAGAGCTCAAAATACAATGTTTAATACATTATAGATGTTGAATACATTATTGTAGATTTGCCGTTTTAGGATTTTCTCTTAAATAGAAAAGTTATGTATTATTTAAATTTATTTCAATGGTAATAATAATAAAGCAATTACACCATAAATGGGCCTTACACTATTCTAAAGTTAACAATAACAAAGTCAGTAAAAATTCATAAACACTTAAATAAGTTTAAGAGTTAAAATTATATAAGTAAAAGAGCGATAAATCTGAGAGTAATTAACAACAAGAATCTAAACTTAATTAATTAGCAGACAAGAAAACCATAACATGGAAGATCTAAATTTTACGGACGAAACCTAATTGCTCAATTTGATAAAATGAATAATATTGATTATCATTCCTAAAACAACGTCTTAAATGATTATTTTAAGCTTTCTAAAAGACAAGGTATATTATTGTCATATAGAGCCTTTAATGAGTATTCATTTAGAAGCACACAGTATGAACACTTTGCTCATCAGCAGAATTATCAGTTTAATGGTAATAAAGTGCAAAAAACATATATGTTAAACATAAGTGAATAATTGTAAAAAATATTCTCATCCACATATAAACGCCCTGGTATACGTATTATTTAACAATTGCTTTTAAATTAAGAAGTATTGTTTTTTTAATTAAAACATTTTTTTGCTCCGATTTCAAAGTTAATTAATAATTACAAATGTTAACGTTTAAGATACAAGACGCATGTGGTTTGTGAAACTCATTCACCCCAACGATCATAGCTCCACAACTTATATAAGAATATTTATAAATTTGTGGCATTTTGGAAACGTTTTATCTATCAATTACACTTCGGGGGATACAGCGCTCGAACCTTACGCCTTTTTATCCACTTAGATGCCAAATCTCATAAACCGTTAATCCGATTTTGATTTGAGATTTCAGATTTGATTCAAATTTTATATTTAAATGCAAGGTATATGTTTACATTACCTATACGTTTAAATTGTTCCAAATTCGATAATTTTTATAGAACATCATTATTTAAGAAAAAACGAAAATCGGAACAAATAGACGCGAAAAATATAAATTAAACTTACTACTACAAAGAAGTATTTGCTACCTAAATATAGAAAATATATTTTTTACCTAGCATCCAAATGCAAACTCAATCGGTGATGAGAATTCTAGAAATATTGTTTTTTAAGTAAATTCGTGCCCGGCTTAAGTAACGTTATTTCTGACAGGGTGAACATTCAGTCTTTTATACTTCTGAAAGAGGTAACTGTTGGGGTTACTTACAAAAAGGAAAGATTTTGGAGAATTGGTTTCGATTAAAAATTGGATAAAATTTTATATACAAAACGTTTTTCGTCTTTTGTGGCTATAAACAAAAATAACAATATGTCTTTAATTTATGCACTAAATTTCTTTTATTTACAATTTTTTTAGTTTTGAATCAAAATTCAAATTTCTTAAAATTCACTGTACATTTCTACTACACTCACTAAAGTTTCTTATTTAGTATCCTCATATATGATAGAAAATGAAGAAAATTTTATTTCATATCTTCTTATATATTATGAAGGCTTAACGTACTTTAATTCAAATTTTAATATTAATATATAATTTTAAGAACTATTCTAGATTAGTGATTTATTTTCAAGAATATTTATTCGTCTAGTAGTTTTTTTTTTTCTTTTATTTTTTCTCAGCGTAAGGAAAAAATTAATAAAAATTTTATAATATGTAAAGTTTTATAATTAATCTCTTTTTACGGAATATATATACCCCATCCATTGATTTGCAGTTTAAGTTCACTGGGCACTAATATTTCAATAATATTCCAAATTTATTAAGAAGTATTCATATAGTTATTTTTTATGAAAATTCGACAAAATCGTCTGATTAATCGATTTCAACTATAAATCGAAGATTTTTAGAAAAACATAACTCATTTTTAGTACAACTCTTTTTTGCACACTCCAGTATCTTCAGATCCTGCTCAGTCTTATAAAGTAATGTTTAATATCTTCGTTTAATCCTGTGTTCATGTTTTTAATTTAAAATTCCCTTCATCACGCTGAAGAAATATATACATTCGCTACATGTACGATGAAATAACATATTTGTTTAAGTATTTTAAAACAATATAAGTGTTTTAACTATTATTAAGAGTGTGAAAACAATGATCATATAAACAATTAACAGCTCTGACGAAATAAATCTTGACACAAGGACATAAAAAACCCAAAACTGTATTTAATTGTAGCTTTTTCTTTAGTTATCTATATAAAAAACATGTAAGTGTAGAAGATAATTTACCTTGTATGCAAAATGGTTCGATATGTGTTAATAAATCCTCTAATACTAATCATACACATACCTAAATCACGCTTTTAAATATAAATATATCAAGCAGTATTAACTAAACTATGCATGTTAAATAAAAGTAATTAGAACAACGTCTGGAAATACTTGAGTTTATAAAAATCGAGCACCGCATTGTGTAAATGGAATTGCGTTGAGCATATCTCAATTTTAGAGACTTCGGAAGTTGTGAAGTTTATTTTTGGCAAAATTGTATTTTACGAGTCTTTCCTTTTTTTAGATGAATTTTGAAATTTGCAGCAATTTTAATGATGTTCTAATATATGAGATATAGGCGATTTTCAAATATTTTCAAAATCAGTTTTCTCGAAAAATTTTCGAGTTAAAAGCTATTAATAATTGAAAAATAATCCAAACACGCTATTTTTGAACGTTTTACTCAGCTTATAATGGAGATTCTTATTCTCGACTTAAAATGTGACTAAATAATTTATATTTAATCTAAAATTTGTACCGATAGTTATGATTAACCACAAAAACAAAATTTTGGTATAGTTATTCAAAAAATTCTATAACTAGCCCATTTCCGCCATTCTGCCTGCCTGTCCGTCTGTCTGTCATGAATATAGCACAAAAACAAACAGCCATAAAGCTAAAATTTCGGTGGTGGGCCCTTGTTGAATCAATCCAACAAACTAAGATCAAGTTGCTGAATAAATTTCAAACGATCCAATGGATCCACGATCCTGGTTTTAATCCACAACAAAATTTTTAGTAGATGGTAAAGAGGTCATATTTAAAAATAGCGTGCCTTTGGTTTTAAAACGTTAATTTCACTCGAAATTGGAGTTTCTTTCGAAAAAACTATAAGAGCTCGCATGTGTTTATTTTTGCCATAAAATAATCATTTAAGACTATCCAACCCTTACAGTCAATCGAAAAAAGTAGTGGGATTCCTAAGATAGATAGACCAGTCACACTTAGGTCCTTGATATTTATACTATTCTAAACACAATTCCACTGTCATCGCATTCTGTATTTTGTATACACAATGTGTGCTCGATTTTGTATACTCTAGTACCTCCAGATTCTGATATAAGCATAAATTGTGTCTCCGGAACATATAAATAATGAAGGATCCGTATTCTGAAAATTGACAATAAAGTGGTTTTGCTAAAAACAGATCAGTGATCTCCAAAATTTGTTTAAAGATAAACCTAGTTCCATTAATTTCGCCCAAATTTTGTATATTCGTTTTAATAAAATAGAGTTACTACTCAATTTAATTGATGAATAATGATTAAATTGAAAAATACTCAATCTATATATCTTTAAATTATCGATGATAGTAAATATATTTCATATTTATCAATAGTTTCTTAAAAAAATTATAAAGAATTTCGGATTTAATAAGGCAATACATTTGCATGTGTGCCTAATTCCGTCCTCTGGTTGGAATTAGGGTTTATTTTTTAATACCTATATCCGAAGAATGGTCGGAATAATGAATGTAGATAATGATTAATATCATTTTTATAGAAATTATTTATTAAAATTTATTTTCAAATTAATATTCAATAAAAAAATGATCTTATTAATTAGGTAGGTCGGAATTAGTTACAAAACTGGTCGGAATAAGGAACATAAGCTAATTTACCGTAACCTTTTCAACCTTTTTAATGCTTACTAAAACATTTTTTTTTATTAAACTCGATAATGTAATAATTGATTTATAATCTGAAAGATTTTAGACATCGACAATGCAATTTATTCATTTATTAATTCATTAGTTGTTTATTTATAGCTAAAACAATATATACGTATTTTCTTCATAATTTATTTTTCAACTGTATATGTATACAGTTATAATGAAGTTGAAGTTAATAATTTTCTAATTGACATTCTAGTCATCAGTGCTTTAATTACAAGGTCATTTGTTAATTTTCCAAATCATTTGTACGAATTTCAAATAGATTATGAAAAAAAAAAAATTAAAATTTACATAGCTGTTCAAATAATTTTTCCCGTTTAGCTAATTGCACGCGCAGAATAATAATGCTTAATTTCCCACAAAAATTATAATAAAGGTAAAATTTATATTGTACACATTAATTTTCTTAAATAAAAAATTAAAAAAATAATATTTGTAGTAATAAAGTAAAAAAAAAAAAATAATAATAATAATAATAATAATAACAATAAATGGCAAATTTTTTCATTTTCTTTTAGGATTTCTCATTTAAAATTGAACATTCGGAATTTTGCAGACGGTTCTCTTTCCCCGAAATTCATGAAATTTGTGTTTCTAATGACTTAATTTGCCAAACAACCGGGATTTATTTTTATCATTCAGCATTCAGTTAGTAACTTTCTCGCGTTTCTATATAACTTATTTTAAAATAATCTTTCGAAAAGAAAATATTAATGCTACGGTAACTGCGGACCCCTATGAGGAATCATTATGTCTCAATCTGATTTCAATTCTAAACTTCGCTTTCTAAAAACATATAGAAAATACGGTACCCTAAAAACTACAATTATAGCAATAAAAAAACGTGTTCTTTAGGAACAAAGTTTCAATGAAAAACACTTACATAATTTTTTTATAATTTCAAATAACACTGTGGGATATTATTATTATTATTTCTTTAAAATAAAAAATTAAAAACCTCATTTATAATTATACGTATAAATATCATAAAGCAATTTACTAAATTAAAACCAGTTAACAGATTCATCCTACTACTAAAACCATCAGATATATGAATTGAACATATTAATCAAAAATTATTTTTACTGAATATATGTATTTGGAACCTTCTAGTAATGGTTTCCACAAACTCTACATTAGCATTCTTTATTGGTGTTTTATATTTTAATTCAGGTTAGTGCTTAGTGCATTTATTTTTATGAATGAATTTTATTCATTTCTGCTTAATTTGTGTATTTACTTGGTTTAATTATGATTTGATTTTTAGTCAATTAACAATTAATTGACAATTAAATGAAAATGTCAATTAACAATTAAATGAAAATTCAATGTAAGTCATACATTTAAGTATTTTAGTTGAGCAATTCTTTAGATTCGAAAATTAAATACCTATATAATTAATTAAAATTTAAATAATAAATAAAGATTTTATTAGATAGCTTAGCTGTAATTTTTAAGATCTAAAGATTTGTTTATTACCTCCGAATAATATATGTATACAGATTTTAAATCTACTGTCTTCTTGTTAATAAAATTTTTTTATATTCATTTTTTACGCGAATGTGCATACATGTAAATTTTCTAAAGTAACTCATAAATTAACTCCGGAATTGAATAATTT
Organism: Chrysopa pallens; assembly: GCA_020423425.1. Classification (NCBI taxonomy): domain Eukaryota; kingdom Metazoa; phylum Arthropoda; class Insecta; order Neuroptera; family Chrysopidae; genus Chrysopa; species Chrysopa pallens. Next base: position 5,669,843 of record CM035591.1, read on the forward strand.
GTGAAATACAGTATTTGAGATGTTCGAGCTGGTATCATTTTAATAGAAACATATTACCTATCACATAACGTTCCGTTGATAGAGCGCTGAAAAGTGACCAATTTTTACATTCGAATGCAGGCGTCTTATTCAATTTTGATGAAATTTTGTATGTACGTTCATGGTATTAAAATTGTCTAGATCATCGTGATTTAAGACGAATAAAAAATAAACCGTCAAACATAATTGTATGTGATTAAATTTTTTTCTTAACCTCATGCTCAAATTGAAAAATTCAATTAAAAATTTATTAACAACAGGTTAATGAAGCTCGACAGCTCTAGTCGGTTGTCATTTTTTAAATTTGACATAACAAATTTTTTTCCAGGTTAATTTTCAAATTAAAACAGATTATTTCCATTAAAAATGCTTGTTTATTATATTTTTTTAAGTGAATGTCGTTTACTTCTTCATTCCAAACATTCAAAAGTATAAATATGCGTTTCAATTTTTTTAATTTATATTTTTTTATTTTTAATTGTAATTTTTTTTTTAATTTATGAGTTTATGCTTCTTTATAAGTACAATTTTATTATCGTCTATGTTTGTAGTAATATTTTAAACAAAATCCCTCACTGACAAATTTTCTGGAATTTTGGTATTAATTGCCTTATTTATATATATACATATATATATATATATATATATATATATATATATATATATATATATATATATATATATATATATATATATGTAATTTAAAAACATAAGGAAAATTGATTATTTAATTTAAATTTACTTTTACAGTCAAATCAATACCATGTAGAACTCCAGATGGTGATTCAGGTGAATGTAAACCAATTAAAGAATGTCCAGCGTTACGATCAGCAACATTTCGCATTGATGGTCAATTCGATATAAAGGAAACCAACAAATTTTTAAGCGATTCATCATGTAAATCTGATTTAGACGAGCAAATAATTTGTTGTGCGAATGAAAATTCCTTAAAAGTGAAACCTTTGGAAAATACACAGAATGATGTCTTGCCTGATCCAGATACATGTGGTATAAGTCATGCTGAAGACGGTTATTCACGAATCGTTGGTGGATTTAATGTATCCAAAGGTCAGCAACAGAATCTTCTGTTATTAATTTTTCTATTTTTGATTGACTATTCTTCGATAGTTACAAAGAAATTGATGTAAAGACATTTGCAGCTTGAAATCAAAAATGTTTTTCATACCTTAAAGTATTTTCAATATAGAATAATTAATATAACTGTAATTTTGCTTGGAAGAATTTTCTCTAAAAATGATTTTTTACTTTTTAAGGGCAATTTCCATGGATTGTTGCCTTGGGATATGATCGTGGTATTGGGAAACCAAGTTATGAATGTGGAGCCTCCTTAATTGCACCAAATCACATTTTAACAGCAGCTCATTGCATTAGTGGCCAACCATTGTTAGTTATTTTTTTATTTTTGATTCCTCAATTTTCAAATTAAATTTATTTTTTCAATTTTATACAGAATTCAAGTTGCTATTGGAACACTAAACCCATACAAAAATCCTTATTTAATCGGCAAAATTGTAGAGACTTATAAGCATGAAGATTACAGTGAGGTAACGAATGTAAACGATATCGCTGTTATTAAAGTACAGTGGCAAAACTCCAAAGGAGAAAACGTAGATTTTATTCCAACAAGTAAGGGACTTTATTCACAATTTTATTTTTCAAAAATTGTTTTTCGTAATTAAAATTGAATTTAAATCTTTCAGATACAGCCGATACAATTTGTTTACCAAAAACTGAAGAATTACGTACAAAAACTTATGAACGATTTTATCCGTTTATCAGTGGGTGGGGCTTACAAGAATTCAGTAAGTATTAAAATTCTTTAATTACCGGACTTATATGGAACTTTGATACAAATCAACAAAAGTGTGAAAAAAAATTTGTCAGTAAAAATTTTCCAGTAGGTTTTCAAAAATCATTTTAATACATGAAAATAATTTATCATTGTTCTAATAATTTCACCTTGTTTGAAATTTTCGATTTTTATAGAATAATATTTTCTAAATTCTTTTTTTTTTTAGTCTATGTGTCTAGATACGTTTAGTTCTATTGGTCAGTTAAGCAACCGTTAGTTCATACAAAATGAAATAAAAGTTACAGGATGGTTCCATAACTTTGTAGACACATATTTTCTTTAGTACATATGTATCCAGAAAAACTATTAAAACACTATGGGTAACCTCTCTTAATGTTCTTAATTTTCGTTCGTGAAGAAATGATTTCGAAAAATTTTAAACATTCATATGTTCTTAAATCGATTTTACCCATAATTTGTAATTAAAAAAAAAAGGAAATTCTTTTACTTATAATTTAATCGCGAAAGTAAATATAAATTTCTACTCTCTTTCAATGGCTTGTATACAACTGATGATTTGCATTTTGTTAAACTTCTAGAAAACCACAATTAAGATCATTATCTTATTTCTCGTTTAGTATAACACAAATATATTGATTTTATTTATTTATTTATTTTTTTTTAATTGAATAGTTTATAAAATTAATCATTTTTTAAAGTGAACCAAAATTATTCATGTAATCTTAAACGAGGAATATGTATATTAATTGTGGTTTTCCAGAAATATAACAAAATGCAAATCGTCAGTTGTACATTAGTCATCGAAAGAGAGTAGAAATTTATATTTTATTTTGCGATCAAATTATAAGCGAACGAATTTTCTTTTAGCGTAATAAATTTCTTGAATTTGAATTTACTGGCGCTAAAATTAATGTTATTATTAAAGTCCCGGTTACAGCAATATTATAACTGTTTTAAATATAATTTACGGGTAACTCTATTCGATTCGCATAATTTTCATTGAATTAATATTTCTGAAAAATTTAATCGATAAACTCTAGCATTTTCGTAAAAAACGATTTTGTGTCTTATGTTATACTTAATCTTCATTGTGCTTTTAATGGACCTTTCAAAAAAAAAGTATTACGCATTGATACTTTTCTTACCGGTAAAAAAGTGTTTTTAGAAAAGGTAATGCGTGCCGTTACTATAAGTTATTAGCCAGAAATATTACTTGGCCCAATTAATATAACCAATGATAGAAATTATACCCTATAAAATATAAACAGGACGCAGTCCAATAAATAGACGGAATTTTTCTTACAAACGGTTTGGTAGTTTTTTGAAATGTTGTCTAGGATAGCTAGTAACTTTTTATTTCAAAAAAGAAAATTTACTTTAGATTTTCGGTTATATTTTCGTTTCGGTGCATTTAAGCTAACAAATAAGGGGTTGAATGTTGTAGAACGTATACTTACATCCGAAATTTTGCTAATCTATGAACTTTAGATCGCTGTAATTTAGTAATGATATATTCTAGAGAAGCAAGCACCAACAATAAGTTTTTTTAGGCAACACAACGGAGGTTTGATAAACATAAAAATTTAAACTGGACATTAGTTCTTTTGTCCTTTATTTTTAAAATAGGTGAAGATTACAACAGCCTGAGTTAACAGGGTTAATTAATAATATATTGTTATTATGAACAAATGTTAAAAGTTCTATGTTAAAAAAAATTATATCCGACATCTTCTTTTATCTTTTATGATTAGCCACAATTCTACCTCAAATTTATAAAACAAACACATATATAAACACAATATTCATCATTAATATATATGCATTTATTAATGTGTAAATTGCATATGAAGTGTTATTTTATGAATGATAATGATTAAAAATAGTTCAAATATTAAAACTCAACCACATATAGGGTAACTAAACAGTTAATTCTGTTAGTTGTTATCTTCAATGGTTTGAAATATATAGTGGTGTCACAAAAAAAAAATTTCGTTCTACCCCCTTTCCTCATAGAACAGGTTAAAAAATGCATATGCATTTTAGTATTCGTTTAGTACTCGTAACGAAGATGGGTGCAAATTAGGAAAATTGTGAATTCTATATTTTAAACACTTGCCAACCATTCTAGACAGCATATCAAAAATTAAGAACTTACGAGCCGTTTGTAAGATAACCTCCCTTTTTTATCCCTATTTATTGGACTTTAATTGTTTTCAATTTAGAGAGATCTATTCGGAACATGAATGTCAATAAAAGAAATTATTTAAACATCTCCTTAATTAGAAATTATTGGTGATCACAACAAATTTTAAAACATTAAAATTTGTTCTAGGAACCGAGATGACGTATCAATATCAATTTACTATTATATTTAATGATTATAATGTTAAGTAATTTTGTTTTGTCTCTGAAGGCAATAGACAAGGCAAAAGTTATTTTAATTAGACGAGAGAGTTATACAAATATCCAATTTGCTGACGATAACTTCATTGTATTTAAAATTAAAAAAAAGAAAATTTGATGAAATTTGAAAATCCGTTTACCAATCAAGATAATTTTAATCTTTTCCAACATGTGTTATTATCTTGAATATTAGGATAAAATTTAAGACAAACCATCATTCATTGCTATCTGTAAAACTGAAAACTTTTATTTTAAAACATTTCTGTCAATTCTTTCGAGTTCCGTGAATAAAGACTTCTTTTGTATTCAAAGTATAGACCACTTCATAGGAATGATTTGTATGTTATAGATAACACTGACACAGTTAGTGCAACATTATTAGCAGTTCAAGTTCCTGTTGTAAAAAATACACTATGTGAAAAGAAATATCAAAAATTCAAACGAACTATAATCTCACCAAATGTATTGTGTGCTGGTTACATGAAAGAGAAACATGACTCTTGTCAAGGTGATTCAGGTGGGCCACTTATGTTACCGATGCTAAATGATGGTGAAACACGATATTATCAAATTGGTGTTGTATCAAAGGGATATCGATGTGCATACCCTGGTATGCCAGCAATTTATACACGAGTTGGTAACTATATTGACTGGATCGTATCAAAAATTGTATTATAAAACACTTTGCTTTGGAAAAACAAAATGTTGTCTAGAATTTTTTTTAACAATCAATCATCGATTTGAAAAAGTAAATTGTGTATTTTTAATGAAATTTTATCGAAAAATTGGATTATAGATTCAAATGTATTCTTTTCTAATAAAATGAAATATTTTAAATAAAAATATGTTTATTTAAAATGAAAAATATGTTTTTTAAATGTTTCATTTCATGTAATTTTCTAACCGAAACATAACCAATAACCGTTATTTATATATTTTTTCACAAATAATCAATCGATTATTGCGAAAAATAAATTTCAACAACGGCTTTTATCGAATCTTATCATTCAATATTGCTCCATGCCTACATAATAATGCCAATCGACCAAAAATTAATATGTTTTAAAATCTCTGAATGCTTTTCAAAATTTATCGAAAAATAGTTCCAAACAGTTCCAAGTCGAGTACAAAAATAATATAAAGCATCAATAAATTTGACAATTTGACAAATAATTGTTCACTAATCAAAAGTGCAAAAGGTAATCATGTCAAGTTCTTATCAATTCAGCACCGTCATACTCAATTAACCGGTGTATACCCTCAGAAAACACGTACACTTAGTTTATCTACACACGTTTTTCTTGGGGAGATTTTGGGATAAGCTTACTCTTATGGAGATTTTATATGGAAACATATTAAATGATTGAATAAATGACAATTAAAGAAAGACAGAACGACACAGACGAGTGTATAGTTGCATACAATGTGTAATGTTAAGGGGATATAAGAAATTTGTTGGTTTTCTTAACCAGGTTTTCTTATAGGGTAAACCAGCAAATATACAATTTTCCATGCAAGCGATGAGGAAAGGTTTCATATAATGGGAAAATTTATCTTTTAAATTACACTCAAAAGTATCAACATTTTTAAGTATGCAAGCTAGTAATATACTATTGTAATCGATGTATAAAACATTGTTTTTTCTGTTTATTCGTGTGATTTGTAAACTCAATTTCTCTAATTTAAAAGCCAAAGTGTTGTTCAATCAATAAACAATACTCAGGAAACAAAATCCGGCTAACATTAAAAAAACATACTTTCTTCACCCATAATGAATCACCTTACTATTGAACTTAGTAGTAGGTAGTTAAAATAGGTAACAGAAATAAACATTTATTCAAAACACCAAAAAAAAAAACAATAAAATAAATAAAATAAAAAACAAAAACAAAAACAAACAAAAAGGTGAAGATAACTTAAGTGGATATATGGTTGAATTATGTTAATTCATTATCATAATAATAATAATATGTGTTGCAAATATACATGTGATTATTAACGAAATTTGAACTGAATTTGAGTCAAAATTTAACGAAAATTAACCAAAAATGACAGAAAAGATGTTTGTTTTGAAAAACCTAACGTTTTTGTGGCCTTGGGCAATTCTTCTATCGTTAATGGTACTTAAATTTGGCCGTGGATCGTCATGAATCAATTGGATCCAATTGATTCATTGGATTCATGGACCGATTTGCTCATTCACGAACTTAATTGATCCATTTTTATGTTTGAAGTACGTAACCAAAATTAAGACTCGATATCTGTATTTGTTTTGAGTTATCCTGTTCATGGACTGACGGATGACGGATGGACCAACATGCGAATAACGACTAATTAGGTTATTCTATGAACACTCCTGTACCAAAATTTTATTTGTGCGGTAAATATTTTCAAGCGTTATAAGCTCTAAACAAAAATTAATATAACTTCAAACATTGTATTAATGTCCAGTATTAAAATAGAAATTGGCTATATTAAATTATTAATATTAATTTGCTATATTATATTAAAAAGTATATTAAAATTATTTAAAATAAAACAAGTTTTCTAGAAAATAAGTGCAAATCTAGCAAACCATAAATTTATTCGATTTTTGACGTTTTGTGATAAAAATGCTGTGATAATAATGGACACAGAACTTCCTCCTGATGAATATATGTGTGATATTAACTGTTATGTTAACTTAAACAGCTACGTATGTGACCGAAACGTCTTCTCCGAATTCATTTTAATTTGAGTATTATATGCGAAGAACCCAAAATTTAAAAAAAGCATCTTATCGGTTCAAGAATAAATTTCCAAGCCTTAAGCAATTGTTCACACTTATAATTTGATAATTTAATTAAGTAACAAAGAATTTGTTAAAATTAAGTCGCAAACTAACAGCCACAGTCATGTAATATAATTCCATATCACAAAACTTTTTATACTATATGACTGAGACTGAGAATAACAATTAAATGTCAAACAGATTCATTTATTTGTTTATTGTTATGCATTTATGATACCGGAGTAGTAGGGTAACTAGTTGCACATAAAAATTTTAATTTAACTAAACTACTTGACTAATCAACTTTCCTAATCATTTGACTAAGATGTTGCTGTTCACACACGTCAAGAAACTAAGTTACTGTGAAAAAAGCTTAAGACCAAATTCTATCAAAGAGTGTTATTTCAATGAAGTACTACAAAACATATTATTATGTAATACAACGAGTGACCTTATTGTACTTATGTTATAAAAACCATGAATACTCAAAACAATGTAAGGTACGTATGAACGTATACAGGCCAGAGCAGGTTATACTATTTCTTCTACACTTATGTATGTAACAACATAACTATTTATTTTTATTAAACGTCATATTACAAAATGTGTTCTCATTGCTCTTTCATTTCTAAATGAATAAAACTTTATCATTAAAAGTAATTTCTAAAACGATTTTAATAGTAGCATGCTATTGTCATAAAATGTTATGCGTCGATATTGTTATAGTGTTATCGTAGAGAGAAAAGAGCATGTGGCAAGACTAAGAATATCGGTCATATCATAACTACAATGCTATTAATAAATGATAATATTGTATACTACGAATAAGTAATCATTTGTGTAATAACTATGAGTTATTGAATAAAGCCCATATTTTTGATAATATATTAAAATGTTACTTTGGCATCTATAATTACTGAAAACCATATTTTTAAGCTTTGTTATGATTGAGGTCATATATCTTAAATTATATATTAACTAGGTGAACCAGCTTTTAAACTACTTTTCTTTTGTCAGTAAATAACAACTTTGACAAAAACACAAGCTTGGTCAAAAATATATAGATTTCATTAATGATTTCAAACAATATTATTTCTGAGAGGACTTTGAATTGATCGCTGAAGCGATAGCTGAAGAAACAGGCAGAAATAATTAAATTAAATAAAAGGAAACTAAGATTTTTTTAATTAAATATCATACCTAGTCCCTATAATAGTACCCAATATAAAATGGAAAATATACAAAGCAACATTTGACGAAATATATTCATTGGCCCTAATGGACCGATGTTCCACAACCACGAACTTAAAATCATTTTTTATGACTAAAATATGTCACCAAAATTTTAACTCGACGTGTGTTTACAATTTAAAGTCTTAATCTTAATGATAGACAGATGAATAGACGGATAGACATACAGAAATGGACTAATTAGGTGATTCTATGAACATCTACGTATACCAAAAGTTTGTTATTGGCGTCAATATATTCTAGTTTTATGAACTAATGACTTAAAATAAAATATACTAACATTATATATAAATGAAGAAAATATATTTCTTAACTTTATAATAAAAATGGTTCCGGAGATATAGCTTTTTGTTGAAATATTGGATTCGTCTATACAAAAATTATCACTTTTATTTTGTAATACTATATTTTAAAAGGGTCTTAAATATTTCAATGGAAAAGTTTCTTTTTAAGTAATGTTTGTTGAACACATGTTTATCTTTGAAAAAGGTTTTTTTTTATTATTTCTGAGAAAGATAGTTTTAATATGATCAGAACATCCTGTAATAAAATAAAAAGTAGATTCATTTGAATATATTGGAATAACCCAAATATACAACAGATTTTACATGAACTAAAATGGACAAACGAAAAGGGACAACTTTGAAATATAGTAGGTAGTCAATTCTAATCATTGAAAGTATGCAGTTTATTCTAATTATTAATAGTGTAAAGACATATCTCTGAGAAACTCTATTTTTGAATAAAAGAATATTTTAATTAAAAGAAATAAAGTGTTTAATTATTTATAAAATAAGTCACCATCACATACCATAATCCCAACAGGTTATGGGCCCAGGCTACGTTCGTGATTAATTAAAAATTATTAAAATACAAATTTTCTTACAAGAAAATTAAATTTCTTAATGCAATTAAAAATTAGTGAGTGCAAACTAAAATTAAGTGTTTCTCAGTAAAAATAATCAACTATTTCCAATTATTAAAAATTAAATAATTATTCAATACACAATATGGAAAATTTAAAATCGAAGCGAAACATTCAACCTTTCAACGGTTGGTAATGGAAGTTTTGAAAGTGTTGAGTTTCGTAAAATCAAGATTATTAGATCATGAAGTTAAACTTGTAAATGAAAATCTGGATACAAGCAAAAAGGTTCTTCATGTAGAACAGAAACCTAATGACATCAAACGAAATAATAAAGATTTTAGAAAACCATGAAAAATCATCGTGGAATCGTCAAGCCAAAGCAATATGGAGCAAATAACAAGAAGAATATTAAGTGTCATCATTGCGGAAGGATGGGGCATTATAAAAATGAATGTCGTTACTACCTGCAGGAAGCAGAAGATGCAGGAAGCAGGATACTCGGTAAACTTCAATGAATCTGGAGTTACAGTAAGCCGTAATGGTAAGACGGTAATGACTGGTAAGTCGAAGAACAATCTATTTACTCTTGAATTTTCGGTAAGTCAAAGCTTTATTAATTATTCAAATAATGCATCTAATTACGATTATAAATTATGGCATGAACGATTAGGCTATATAGGAAAAGATAAATTTAATGAAATAAGAAATAGGCAATTAGTTAATGAAGTAAAAAAAAAAAAAATTAAATTAAATAATACCTGATAATGATTTGTGTGAAGCTTGTATTAACGGTAAACAAGCGCGACTATCTTTTAATAAATTCAAAAATAAAGACTATATAGAAAGACCATTATTTAATATACATTCAGATGTTTGTGGTCCTATTACGACTTCTGCGATAAATAATAAAAATTATTTTGTATTATTTGTTGATGAATTCACGTAACTTATTTAATGAAAAATAAATCTGATGTATTTAAAATTTTTAAAGATTATGTAGCAAAAGTGAATCCAGGTTTAATTTAAAGATAGTGAATTTATATTCAGATAATGGTAGAGAATATTTATCTAACGAGATGAAGAATTATTGTGTAAATAAATAAAAAAGAATTATTGTGTAAAAAAAAAAAGGAATTATTGTGCAAAAAAAAAAAAAGGAATTATTGTGTAAAGTTAAGGAATTAGTTATCATCTTACAGTACCACGAACTCCACAGTTAAATGGTGTATCTTAAGGTACTATAGATTTAAAATTAAAATATGTGCAGGGAACATATAATAATAATAATATATTAACAGGATATGTTGACTCTGATTGAGGAGGAAATGATAATGAAAATCCCGATTTAGATTCTAGGAGAAAAAGTACAACGGGTTATTTATTTAAGTTGTATGATAGATGTACAATATGTTGGAACACCAAAAGCATATGTGGCAGGTTCACTTACAGAGGCTGAATATATGGCGCTGTATGAGGCTATCAAGGAGGCAATGTGGTTAAAGAATTTAACAGCAGATGAACAAATTGCAGACATGCTGACCAAGCCATTACCAAAGGTCAAGTTCCAAAATGGGAATGGAAAATTGATTATTAAATAATAACTAATATCCAAATGTAATATTATAATTTTCATTATGTTTTTTTAATGATATGGTAAGGTTTTTCTGGGTTTTCCCTTATCGTGAAGATAAATGTCGGATCACTATGTAACGATTAATAACAATCGTCCCAGGCAAAGAGTTTTCGGAAGATATGTCGTTAAATTTTTAAAAGTATTGTATAAAGATAATATATTGATACTATTAATATTGTAAGCCATAAAAGAGATTAATTTTTGAGGGGGCGTGTTGAAATATTGGATTCGTCTATACAAAAATTATCACTTTTATTTTGTAATACTATATTTTAAAAGTGTCTTAAATATTTCAGTGGAAAAGTTTCTTTTTAAGTAACGTTTGTTGAACACATGTTTATCTTTGAAAAAGGTTTTATTTTATTATTTCTGAGAAAGATAGTTTTAATATGATCAAAGCATCCTGTAATAAAATAAAAAGTAGATACATTTGAATATATTGGAATAACCCAAATATACAACATATGTTACATGAACTAAAATGGACAAATGAAAAGGGACAACTTTGAAATATAGTAGGTAGTCAATTCTAATCATTGAAAGTATGCAGTTTATTCTAATTATTAATAGTGTAAAGACATATCTCTGAGAAACTCTATTTTTGAATAAAAGAATATTTTAATTAAAAGAAATAAAGTGTTTAATTATTTATAAAATAATTCACCATCACATACCATAATCCCAACACTTTTCAAGTAAATATATTCGATAATGGGTATTAAATACCGAATAACCCTTCACCATTTATCTGATTTTGATGAATTTTTTAATGTACACACATGATGAGTATTTTTTAAATAATGTAATAGATTATTCTGAATAATAAGAAAAAAATTGCCAGGGAAACTCGCAAAAAGTGAATCTAGTTGAAGTGCTTTTTTCGAAAGTACATAATCAGAATTTCATTTTTTAATATGTTTAGTTATTTTGTTACAGATGTTCGTCTGCGGTCTATTACAACATTAGCTATCGTCTCACACATCTGAGACCAATGAAGTGGATCTGTGAACTGGTAAAAATTTAGAATGTCATAGTATATTATTCATTTTTACCGGACAAAATAATATATATATATATGTTTTAACTAGTTGATTTTACATTTTGCTTATTTGTATTTTTGTACCAAGATATGCGTGTTTGTAATGATCAAAATCCCGAATGTGTTGTCTGATTTTCAATAAAATTGGTAGGAACGTTTAATTGCATGCAGACATAGTAATAAATTTTCAATATTAATGTTTCTCTCGCTTTCAATAGTTCTTTCAATGTTTTAATGTAGTTATTAAAATTGATTTATGATATTATTTATTGTAAATATGAATACAAAGGTTGTTACTACTAAATTAAATTAAATTAAAATTTAAGATTTCAGAATGTCCGTATGTAGCATTTTTTTTAAAATTATAAAACCCCTTTTCCCAGAATTTTATCGACCCTATACAGTTAATTTAACCATACTTAAATCTTTTTATATTGATAATCAATTTTTAATTACCTGCGAAAAACAAAATTTTAATTAAAATCCCAAAATACGTGCTACAAACTACAAAGAGAAAACAACTAAATGAAGATAAATCAAATTATTATTTCAACTTAACATTATTTTCTTGTAATATTTTCTTATACTTTCTCATACCATCACGCACAATCAAACAATCACCTTACCTTAATAACAAAATGCTTCATCGCTCACACAAATTCAAAAAACATTCTATGCATTTTATACAATTTACATTTTTGCGTACAATAAAAAATTATCCTTCATATTAAAAACAGCAGGCGTATAAAGAATGCTTCATAATTAGTATAAATGCAATTACCATAAATTACAAATATAAAAAAAGCTTACTAACTAGCTCTAGCGAGCAAACTGACACAGGTAAGGTACATAATTTAAAAAATGAAATATATGAAATTACTAAAAGAAAAAAAAGAAAATAATTAAAGCCTCACATACAGAATATATAACGATGGTTTCGTAGGTGGCAAACCGTACTTGCTGTTTAAAATTGTTTGTACCTTCTTAAATTTTTTCCATTACATAAAATATTGGTAGGTATTGAAGCTTATATAAAATATTGGTAAATAAAATATTGGTATAAATTGGTAGGTATTGAAGCAAACTGACATTAATGTATTTAAATTTTGACTTAAGCTTGTAGCACCTAAAACTAAAAAACAATATTAACAAAATTTATTCAATTACCCTGTTTACTTTATTATTTCGATCGTTATCAGAAATAAGTACACGCTTTGAAATTACTCAACAACTTACATCGTATCTTGGATATCTCCGTCAAGTAGATCAAAGTATTAAAAATTAAATTTAAATATGCTCAAAATTATGTGATTTTTAAGTGCTGTCAAATGAAATTAGGTGGTCTAATTTTTTATTTAGAAAAATTAGTTAGTATGATGTATTGTTGACGTGCTTTTCAGGTGCTTTTATGGTGTGCACTCAGTAAATAAATTTAATTAAAGTTATCGAAAAATCACTGCACGAATTATCATGAATCACTAACAAAAAAGTAGCAAACTAGTGCAGTGAACATTTTGAAATTACAGTAAAAAGAATTCAAAATTGAATTAAAATACGCTCAAAATTAGTACTAACAAAATATTATTATAGTTTTTTTTTTTCAGAATTGCTTTGCCAGCACGATATAACATTAGGGCATTTAATGCCTCAAATTTAAAAATTTGGGCACCTAGTTTAATTTGACTTTTTTCATAGCAGTAATGCATGTTAGTGAATCAGTACAGTGATTTTTTTTGGTAATATTGATTAACTTGATTTTTTGAATGCACACCATAACAAGCACCTAATACGATTTCTTTAGTGAATCAATTTTCTAAATTAAAAATTTGAGCACTTAATTTATTTATGCAGCAGCTAAATTTTTGTAAAGAAACAAATTATTATACTATCTATAATTTATATATTTTTGTACATGATTATTAATCGGTCAACGGGACTATTTGATTAATTTCTATTTTGATTTATTTCTTCAATCACAAACTACAATCTGTTAACAGGACACAGTTTCCGAGAATTTTTTATTATTTGTAATAAAATATTCATAATTATTAAAGTTCTTTGAATTTGTAATATCACAAGGTAACAACATTCAAACAATCTGATTAAATCATTTTATATAATTACAAATAATTTTTCAATCAAGAAATAGGTAAAATTAAAATAAATTATAATAAAAAGTAAAATAACGAATCATATCTATCGATGTATCAGAAGTATTTTGTTTTATTTTGAAAAAAAATAATGAAAAAGGAGAATACCTTTATGTCGTGTTTTTCTCTCTGTCAGTTACACAGATTTACAGCTAATTAATTTTTCTTTTTAATTCGTTCAAACCGTCACCAAATTAGCAACGAGTAACATCTCCTCAGAAAACTATTACAACTAGCTAATTCATACCGATGATTACTACTTTGTAGTCGAAATACGTATTTATAAAAATACAATATAATTTGATCTAAAAAATTGTGGCAAAAAATCGAATATTAAGGAAGACGTTAAAATTTTAATATTCAAATTCCAAATCAATTTGCCAAACCATTTTGGATACACAGCAACTGAAGAAAACGTACACTACGAGGAAGGTGTGTGACATAAAATAATTTTTTTACAAATATTACCTATCTTTAGTCGAATGGCGGACCAATATTTAATATTTTGGATAACTTTTTAATTTTGTCTCATTCTCACAGCGGGAAGAAATACATTTTTACAGATATTAATTTTCGAATAACATGTGAGCTCGGTACAGGTTACAATTTATTATTTACATATGAGGTAAAAAAATGAAATACTCATCCTCTAAAATGCTTACATCACAATCTATGAAACGTGAATGTTAGTAAAGCGACTGTCACTCTATCCTTTTTTTATTTAAATAAAGGATACGTTTTTAATGAGTATCATTTAATGAAGAGTTATCCCAAACAAGTAGCAAAAATAGCATTGCAAAGTGTGTTAACGGCTGGCCAGTGTCCTTGTTAATGGTGAGTTATAGCCCCAAATTATGACTTAATGGCTGGTGAAGGAGTTTAAATTCTGCTCGGATTAAATGCTAAAATTTTAGTAAAACTCAGCTTGCAGACTCTATTTCAGTTCACTTTAAACTTGACAATAAACTAATATATTTGAAGTTTAATATATTCGATTCTTATTCCGTATTGATGTGGCAAGGATAGGATGCCGCAGATTATTCTCACTCTCTCTGTCAATTTGAACACAAAATAATTATTCAATAAATATAGACCAATGTTCTTATAAAAATTCAATATTTTACAAAAATCGCATACATTCATGAAGCTGCAGCTCAGATGCAAAGTGCGTGAAACGATGCGTGTAGTTTCTTCATACTTTTTTTAAATAAAAAATTAAATATAACATATTCAGCAAGAAGTCTTTAATAAAAATTATAAAAACACATAAAATTACACACAGAACAGTATAAAAAAAGGGTTGGAGTATTAAAATGTTCATTCATTCAAAGCGGCGCACTCATTATATGTCGCATTACGTTTTGTAAAGTGATATTTATTTTATTCTGATTAATGTTAGTAACGTTAAAGATACTTACTTAATTAATAAAATAAAACCATATCTAGGATGTACGTAGATACGTAATATGAATCGTCAAGGTATGTTTGAATATGATATAAAATGTGTACGACGAACTTAAAGAAAAAAGAATACGTATATATACATAATATAATGCACAAACGAGTTTATTTCTAATATCACTTTTTAATGTTTCCACTAATTAGTTCTTCGTATATGTAATATTCGTATACTTCGTATATGAGTAACCGCATAAGATTCTACCGAATGTATCAAAACATTCACAGAGTGCTACAGAAATCTTAATTTTCCCGATATTCCCAACGAAGGTATGTTTTCTGCGCGTATATGTATGGTTATTAAAGTTCTTTATTACAACTTATCTTCCAAATGGCTGGATGAATTTCAACATTTAAGGTATCGTCATACTCTTCTTATAAACCTAAGTGTCCTTAAAATATTTTGTATTTTATAAATACGTATTTCGACTAGAAAGAATTCATCATCAGTATGAATTAGCTAGTTGTAATGATTCTCAGAGCAGATGTTACTCATTGCTAATTTTGTGATGGTGTGCAAACCTCAACACACTTACGAAATAACACATTTACGAAACTAGGCTTGCCATTACAAAGCTAAATTACATTGGTTCATTATTGCAATAATTTAATTAAAAAGTAGCCCACGCAACGAATTAACTTTGAGGAAATTTTTCATTGTAAAAAATTTAAGGTGACTGTTTGAAAAGCAAGTAAACACATTTCGTTTAGTTAAGAAAGCGGTTTTGTCGCTTGTGTCTTCAAGGGCCTTGAAAGAATATATTCTGCCACGTATGTTAGTTTCGTTTATAACATTTATTTTACATTTCAAACACCCAGACTTCATAAATTACAAAATCTCTTTCTTTTAATGAATTTTAAAAAAAGGATTCGTTAAAATCAATACCACTGTTTTCATGAAGAATAATTCGAAAACAAAATACAATAAAACCTACTTATGAAAGCATAATTTTAAAACACTTAATACAAACATTATGTAGGGTAAAAATGATACCAAATGAATACATTTCACTTGTGGGAAGATGCTTTTTAATTAAATAAGAACTTTGACGAGAAAACATTACTTATGGAGATATACACTAATTATTTTAAAATTCATTGAGATAACACGGAATATATTTAATTTTTACTTCAATAAATATAGACCAATGGTAAATAATAATAAAGTCTTAGGTCCACTATTTACTATTGTCGATATAGCTAGCACGTATTGAAAAAAAAAATTATCCGATGTAAGCTACAGTTGACATTAGCTCTCCTTGAGCCCTCTTAACAACGATCTTTATAAAATAAAATTAATGTTTTAGAAATATGAAACTTACATGAGTTTGAAAGCATTAAAAATTCCAATTGCTTTTTATGAGCTCTTTAGTAAAATTTTTTTTAATGTCCGAGCAGCTAAATTTTTGAACGGAGATATGTGTATTGATTAGCACATTGTTTTCATTGGAGCTAAGAGAAAAGAAAAGTTGTTTAAAAAAACTGGTTTTTTTTGACAATTAGTTTTGTATTTTAGAATGTGGGATTTTAGGTTTTGTTAATTTTGTTCAGAAAAAAAAGCCAAAAAATAGGATGGGGCTTATGAAGCGAAGGAGAAGGTATTCAGCTATATCTAACTTTATAAGGAACTATCCCAGTATTCATTTAGTGCAAACCAATTGGAAAATAATTGAAAACCATCGATAAGGATATCTGTTTCCTGATAATAATGATCAAATACCTGTCGGAATATCACTTGGGAAGTGAATCGGTTCAGGATGTGGAATGCACTTGATTAAGTTAAGTTTCCCAGTTGAATCGACGCAAGATCAAAAACCAAAGAATCATTTATTAATCTAAATGAAATAAACAGAATTATAATTAAAATTTAAATCTACTTTTTATTATCGATTCATTATAGAATACAGAATTACAGAATATTTAGAAATATAAATAAATCAAATATACATATATCTATTCTTAATACAATTGTGCGAAGCATGTGAGTCACTCAGCAAACAAAGAGTGCTTGTCAATAATTAATTTTCAAGAAATGGAAAATCGTGTTAAAGGCTCACAGCAAAACTTCTTCTAATGAGTAAGGACAAATATTTATTAATTAATAAGGCATATCTTATATATAAAAATGAATTGCAAAATGTGTTGGTAAGCGCATAACTCGAGAATGGCTGGACCGATTTGGCTAATTTTGGTCTTGAAATATTCGTGAAAGTTCAGGGAAGGTGAGCATAAATACTTATTATTTATGTTTCTACCGTTAAAACCTTCCCTGAACTTTCACGAATATTTCAAGACCAAAATTAGTCAAATCGGTCCAGCCATTCTCGAGTTATGCGCTTACCAACACATTTTGCAATTCATTTTTATATATAAGATATATATATATATATATATATATATATATATATATATATATATATATATATATATATATATATATATATATATACATATATGTTGAATAAATTAGAAGATAACAAAAATTGAAGGATTCCTAAAATCCATATTTATCCAAAATATAGTAGAATCACTGTACATCTTATGACAGCAGAAAAGTAAGATATTTAACTCTCCTCGTGGTGACTGTTCTGATGAAAATTAACAAAATATTGTTCCAATAATAGACCAAAAACAGGAAAGCATCGATAGTATTGCTGATACTTAATTTCAAATTAATCGTACTTATTAAATGTTTATAGGCGAAATTAGTTTTGCTTGTCAATCAATGTATTAGAAAATTTGTACAAGTAATAAATTAAAAATCGATTTAGCAATATTCATTAAAAAATTTTAAATCATAATCTTAGATATTCTTACTTAAAATTACAAAAAATGTTTTAGATAATAAACTCTTAATGTGTTTATTCGTATTTAGTATCAATAAAGCATTATTTTTTGTAAAAATTATTTTTTCTTTATTAAATTATAATATAGGTGGTTTTTAAGGTTTGAAAATTCATTCAAATTAAATACTATTAAAATATACCATTTTATAAAAATAAGGACTTTTGCATTGCAAGAGTTATTTTTTCGTTTCAAGTTTATAAGTGTACAAGAAATAAAATAAGGCTAGTTTTACTCCTAAGATTAATTTTTGTACATCACCGTTCAGTCAGTACAGTAGACTTTTAAGTGAATGCTTTATTCAAAATTTTCTAGAAGTTCCATCGATATTCATGAAATTTTTAGTTGAAACCTATTTACCTTCATGCTGTATTAAAACCTAATATCCTTGAAATTAATTAACGATACTTAAATTAAAAATGACACTTCGAACGACTTACGAGTGTTTATCATATTGCAAAAAATCATTCCGGTTTCTTATTACACATTTAAACGTTTTAACACAACTAATTTATCAAAAACCCTAACAACGGTACGTCGTCTTGGTTGCCTTTTAATAAAGAAAAAATTATGTATCCATTTTTCATACATTGAATAAAGAAAGTATAATCATGAAAGAGTAATTGAAAACGTTCAAATATTTAATTAAATTATTGCCTTCAGTCAGTGATAAAATGTATCAAAATGAATAATTAGTGTAATTATCGAACGCGTGAAGCATTTGATTGTTTATAAATAAAAGAAAATTACAATTAGCAATAATTGAAATAAAAATAAGTAAAATAACTTTTGTTAAAAACTACCAATAATTGTTCTGAAAGCACAATTAAAATTTATTCCCATAAAAATTAGTTAAAAATCCTTTTTTACAGCTAAAACTCAATATCGTTGAGAAAATAATTAGCTTCTTTACTTTATGAAATCTGTTAAAAAATGAATAAAACTGGTTATTTTACAAATTCATACCCACTTTCTTTTATTAATATTCAAAATTTTTATGTTTATTTTGGCCGAAAAAAAACAAAAAAAAAATTATAATAATGGAAAAAGAAGAAAAAAAACCAACAAATGCGTGAATTTTTTTATCAGTCGAGAAAATTGTGTAAAAAGAAAACAAAAAAGGAAAGGGAATGTAAACAAAGAAGATTATCGAAAATCTAAAATCAATATCAAAAGTTTTATTACATAAACTTTTTTCAAAGGATTCAAACAAGGAACAAAATATTTAAATTATTCAGTTGCTTCTTCATATATTTGCATATTTGATACAAAATGTCTCAGAAATATACAAGTGTAACGTTTATTGAAATTATTGCAAAGACAATGTTCTGAAATATTACATATGAAATTATACTGGACAGATAGAATATATCAGAGTTTAATAGTTTTACTCTAAGGTTAGGAACATAAGCAAATCTTGAGGTCACAACCGAAATCTTGGTATACCTAAGTGTTCATAGATTCACGGCAATAGCGGCGTAGGTAAAATAACTAGATGAAAACCGAGATAAGGGTATGTCATATGTAGCACCAATTAACAACCTCATAAACAGAGGTTACTGGATGTCATGTAAAATGTATCCATTGCTTAATACGTACAGCACTTTGACTACAAAAAATAAAAAATTGTTAACAATGCTGTAATAAAACCCGTGATAACATAAACAGCTCCAAGCTAGTGTAGTGAATCAAAAACAAAAATAAAAATATGGAAAACAGTTGATCCTAAAGGCCATCCCTGCATATTCCCGGTAATTTCATACCGAAGCACTTAAAATTTAATATTTTACATATTTTTTAATATATTACAATTATTTAATATATTACAATGTTTTTGAGCTTTAAATTTTGTTTTGAGTTTTGGTATTAAAAAAACACTTGAAAAACTCGAACCAACCAACCGATTTTTACGTTCTTGGCAGCGATCGACGCCGTTTTTAGAGCTTTAATAATTATTCTACTTAATCAAAGAGTTACGTTAAAAAAATACTCGTTCCCAAATATTTCGTTAACGATATCTTTCGAACCAATCAACAGATTTTCACGTTCTTGACGGCGATGGATGTGGTTTAATTATAATTATTTTCTTTCAAAAATCCGAAAATAAATTCTGAAGTTATGTAAAAATAATCACTTTTTTAAGAAATTTTTCGTTTACGATATCTCTCGAACGAATCAACCGATTTTAACCGGATTGTCGGTAATCGACGTAATTTATCAAAGTTAAGATCTGTGTAGTTTTTGAAGCAATTAATAAATATTTGTCCTTAGTCATTAGAAGAAATTTTGCTGTGAGCCTTGAACACGATTTTCCATTTCTTGAAAATTAATTATAGACAAGCATTCTTTGTTTGCTGAGTGACTTACATGCTTCGCACAATTGTATTAAGAATAGATATATGTATATTTGATTTATTTATATTTCTAAATATTCTGTAATTCTGTATTCTATAATGAATCGATAATAAAAAGTCGATTTAAATTTTAATTATAATTCTGTTTATTTCATTTAGATTGATAAATGATTCTTTGGTTTTTGATTTTGCGTCGATTCAACTGGGAAACTTAACTTATCAAGTGCATTCCATATTCTGAACCGATTCACTTCCTAAGTGATATTCGACAGGTATTTGATCATTAGTATCGGGTTACAGCTATCCTAATCGATAGTTTTATATGATTTTGAAATTAGTTTGCATAAAATGAATACTGGGATAGTTCCTTGTAAAGTCAGACATAGCTGCATACCTTCTCCTTCGCTTCATAAGCCACATTCTATTTTTTGGCTTTTTTTTCTGAACAAAATTAACAAAACCCAAAACCCCACATTCTAAGATACAAAACTAATTTTCAAATAAAAGCAGTTTTTTTAAACAGCTTTTCTGCAATGCACAAAAAAATCTTATTCTTATACAAACATAGAATCTAATAACATAAGGAAAAAAAAATAAAATAAAATATATATATATATATATATATATATATATATATATATATATATATATATATATATATATATATATATAAATATATATATAACTAGATTAAAACAATACCTTGTTAAAATCAAATAAATATTTAAATCATGTATTATTATTATCATTTTTACAATATTCATAAATAACATATTTTGTTATTTAATAATAATACAGATTATATAATGGATTAAAACGATTTTGAAACATTTTTTTAAATTGTTATTTGTTAATTTAATATAAAACTTCATTATCTCAATTGGTTATTGTATTGTCTATTGTATACGTAAATTTCATAGTCTCTAGTATATACGAAATGTCACACATGTCATTCGAAAATGATATTTATATAAAACAATTGAACACTAAAAAAAGATAACATCATGATTTTACTCTCAAATTTTTTTTCAAATTACCAATATCTGATTTATAGTTTTAAAACTCAAATTATCAATTTCGTTGTTAGTAGAGCTTCAAAAAAATTGCTAAAATTTGTTAAAATTGAAAACCAGATAAATAAAAATTTTACAACATGTGTTCTGTGAACATACTAAGGTTGAAGACAATCTATTTGAACCCCTTTTTGAGGAAAACATAAAAAATCCAAAAATCACTAGAACAAAGTGAAACATCCGGTGGTCCGGTTTAAACCAAAAACTTTTCGGCACAACTTGCGGTAAACGAAGACAGGCACAAGAAAAAACTCACATTGACCAACATTATTGGAAACCACCATTTTATAATCAGGGACCTCAAAACATATATTTACAGTGAAAACTCCAGAAACATTTTTTGAAAAAATTACAATACTTTTTTTTACAATAGTAGCAACAAAAAGTAACACCACATTTCCAAAAATCATGGATTACACTGTACTAACAATTTCGTTTATTTTTCGATATATTTTTTTATAAACATTTATGATCTTATATAAGTGTTAGGGTTTTTTTTTCTCTTCTTTTTTTGAATGGAAAAATTTTTTTTTAATAACTATATGCAAATATTCTTTTTTTGTTCAAGTAGATGGGCTTATTATAAAAAAGGCACGTACTCATTTCAACAATTCTATTATCATCTATCGTTATATAACGGCAGTTCTTATCACATATCACTTCAATTATATGTAAAAATTATATGTAAAAATTCAATTTCTTAAAAACGCATTTCAATAAATATTGAATATATAAAAATTGATTTTGTGTATATAGAATGGGTAACCAGGTAAAGATTTAGCTAATGTACAGTGAAAATCTTACGTCGTACCAAATTTATAAAAAATCAAGAAAATTTGAGGTTAAAAGATAATGCAAAAGAAAACTCGAAAACTAATTTGTCAAATTTATAGTATGGAGTTGAAATTAGAAAGTTGTAGCTAAATACAAACCATCGAACTGCATATTTCCATTTATAAATTTTGTTTTCATGTTTTCCTAGTTCAAGTTTAGTGATTGAAATATTTAACGACAAAAAGGATTGAAAACATGACACCTGCCGGGAGTCGAACCCCATAACCCCCGGTTGCTAATCATAGTTCTACCATCAACACCACAGATGCCCAGAGACTCAATTGCGGATATTATGCCTGATATGTCTTCAAAGAGTGCTCGGGCACTTCTAAATCTAGTGTGAAACTTGTTTCTATGGTAATCAGAATTTTCAAAAAAAGTGTAATATCTTAAAAATATTCTCTGAAAATTTCAAGTTGATCTGATAATTAGTTTTTGAGTTATTCGACAAATAACAAAGAGAGATCGGGCACTTCTAAATCTAGTGTGAAACTTTAAATGTGTTTTTCTGAAAACTATGTTTTTCAACTGGTGACAAATGTAACTCGAAAACCGCTCAGTAAATTTAATGAAATTTATACAGCTGTTAGAATAATAAACTCGGGCCTGATCGAAGGTTTTTTTTCATAAATTTCGATTTTGTAAGACCAAGTAACTGTTGATTTTTTCCCAAAAATCTTTTTTTTTTTTTTTTTTTTTTTTATTTCTGGCTTTAGCTACTTTCAGCTATATAGCCATTAACCAAAGGTGATTATTATTATTATTTTTTATACAACAACAGTACACAGTACTGCTAGGTGGTCACCCATCCAAATACAGATTGTGACTGCTGTTGCTTAACTTTATTGATTGGTCTAAGCCTGTCATTACGCTACGTCAGTCCAGGGTCATGAGGCCGCCATTTTGAAAATTAAAAAAAAAATTCTTCGATCAGGTCCACGATTATCTATTTATAAAACAAATTTTTTCTATCCGATTGATTTTAAATGAATCTTCAAGGACTTATGATTGTCACCGCAAGGACGTTTTTTTGGAATTGGGTCAACACAAACAGCTATAAGTTTAAATTTTAAATTAATTTTTTTTTTTTTTTTTTAAATTTTCGTGACTTTAAGTCAAAACATTGTATAATAATACCATATTACTACTTTTGTAAAATAACACGATTTAATAGCAAAAAAAAAAAAAATACTGAAAATTCTCATTTTTTCGTGCGTCTGACTATCCCTAACCCCTTAACTTTTTTATAGATTATAATATTAAATGTGGTTATAGACAAACATGGTCCGATTATTTCTTACGAATAATTATTATGAACATAACGTAATAGTATCTTTTTTGTGTACGATTGTCAGATTACAAAACTCAAAACATTCTAAAAAGTTAAAAATCTTATTCTACGGTTGTAAAAATGACGTATGTTCTGGATTTTTAGATTATTTAATTAATGTTATTGTTGGTTGCTTATTGTGCTAGGATAAAGGAATTAGTTTCATGTTCATATCTACGAACTGATAAGAAGCATAAGCCTCAAATAACGATAAAAATTCGAAATTTTGATTTTAGGACTATTGCAGCTATTATGAACACGAACAACCAAATATAAAAAACTACATGAACATAAAAACACAGCTCTAAATGGTTTAACTTTTTTCCAAAATTTTATAAACCTAGCATATGATAACAGTGGTTTATTTTATCATACATAAAACATAATGATTGTAGTAAAAAATATACAGTCATCTTTAATTTTTAATTTTTTACACAAAAAATAGAACCAACTTAAAACAATGCACTAAAAAGTAAAAACAATTCTAAATTAAAATTTATATGATTTCATTTTTACCAATAAGTTTTCAGTCAGCACCAACAAATCAATTTTAAGCTGAAATATGATATGCATAGAAAAGTAGTTCGAAAGTAATCAAGTGACAAGCAAAGTTATTAATTTCAAATCATTATTTTCTTTATACTTTTTTTTTCGGTTTCTTTTTCTGCATCAAATTTTTAATTTTCAGTTTTCAGTGTTAAGTTTCAGTTTATACAACGAAGAAAAGTATATTTTGGGTCACAACTAAGCTGAAATTTTGTTTTAATATTTATGAAATATTTAAAATTGCAGAATAAAATTTGATATTCGTTTTTAATATAAGCTTGAAGAAAAAATTTAAGTAAATTTCTACCAATTTTCCTTTTTATAAATTATAATATTATTTTGATTAAATAAAATATTGAATCTGTTTTACTATCTGCTTTGTTTGATAAAAAAATAGCATGCAAAATCTTATAAAATAACTAGTGATAATTTAAATATTACAAAATTAAATGTTATAATTTAATATTCAATTTGATGGTATACCTAGCTATTATTGAAGCTGAACAGTAGGAATAGCTATTATATAGTATTTTACAAAATATTAATGGCTTAAATCTTATGCAATTTGAACTACATTTATAAACAGCATCGATAAAATATAACATTGTTTGCTTAATGGTATATTAAGTTATCGAGAAAAAGTTGATCAAGATATTCACTTCGAGAAAATCTATAATCTGACTGTAATTTAATGATCAGTGTTAGTTTTCCACAATCCAATAGAATTAAATATCTATATAGAACATGCCGTACTTGGGGTAAACATATTTGGTTGAAAAAAACAGTTTAACTTAAAATTTTCATAAGTATACTGGCTTTTTGACCAAAGTTCTAAATTATCATTAAACAATAAAGTGCCAGTGTATAAAACAGTTCTTAAACCGGATTTATAGTATTTATCTACGGCAAATAACGAGGAACAGAAATATCGGAATTCTGATTTTAATTAAAGTGTTACAAACAATTAGTGAATCCCCGTGGTATATGTGTAATATATTCGAAGTCATTTATTAGATGCGTTTCAGTGACTCAATCAATTTGTATCGCCGCGAAAGCCACTCAATCACTGAGAGGTGAGTACTCCAATGGACATATAAACGTTCAAATCTGCATTTTAAATATTATATTGGTATTCAGTTCTTTTAAGATCAGATAATAAATAGACATAGGTATCGAAAAAATAAAATAAAATAATTATAATAATAATAGTAATAATCATAAAACCAACAAAAGCAAAAATTTTACCAAAACTGCGAAGCTTATCTAACGTTTAGAGTCCTTGCCTCAATAACCATGAAAGTTACGTGATGTATTGGAAAAAAATTGAAATGCTTATAAACTATATTTAATTATACAATGGTGGAAAAAATGAAGTGTAATCACATTTTGTCTAGACTGATAAGAGATTTAGCACAGAATCTTATAAAATATATAATAAAAATACTTGATCGAATTCATATATTTTTATTTGGCTTACGATTTTTTTCTATCGATAACGAAACTTGATTTTATTAGCCATTAAAAATGTATTATTTTCCAATAACATAAATTACTTTTAGTGGTGCCAATTTAATACTTAAAAAAACAAAGGTTTAGTTATGTTAACAAAAATGTTATCACTGTAATACAAAATAATTTCAAAATTATATATTGCTATCTCGTAGAATGCCTACAAAAAAATTACCTACAATTGGGAATAACCAATAATATTAAATTTTGTAATTTCAAATTGGAGTTTGGACAAGGGAATTTTTATTTAAAAAAAATTTAAAATGACTGTAAAGAAGAGAATTTTAAAAGTCTATATTTCTACCAAATAATAGTTGCAAAATCTTTGTAAAGTGTTCAAATTTACGTTCATAGAAAAATAACTGATGATTATAAAGGGTTCTTAACTTTCATTGATTATGATAAATTAATGATATTATAAAATAAATGATTCAATACGATAATACTCACAAGCAGAGCAGAATATCTTTTCTATCGTATTGAATCATTTATCATACAAATTTTTACGACATATAACGAGTTTGATTTAAGTTATATTATTATAATCGATGAAAGTTAAGAATTATTATTACATGTCGGACAATACTGGTTTTACATTGTTATTGATTTATCTTATTATTATATTTAAAAAAAAAATAACAGATGATAGCCAATTGGATGGTAGTGAGAACGATTGAAAATTTAATTGCTCTTTTTCAGAATTTTTGTAAAAGGAATAGTTACACTAACCATAATTTTATAAATTAATAGGCATTTATAAAGAATACGATATGCTTATGAGCTCCAAGTACCAAGACTAAATGAGTTACTACGTACGTTTAAATGTGTCAAATTTTTGTGACAAGATTACTGGCGGATAGCATATGTAATTTTAATCGAGTTTTAAACGATCTCGAGATTGAGACCAAACTGTTATTCTAAGCGATATTAATAAAGCAACTATCTACACTTGTAAGTCAAAGTTAATTTAAAAAAATATTTTCATCTGTTTGGAAGAAAGGTTGTAATAAAGAAATTATCAAACCAACATAGAAGATACACGCGGAAAACTAAAGCTATCCTTTGCAGTCGATAAAAAAGAAGCTGGGTTGCAAATATGAGTCGAGTATAATATAAAAATAAAATGATAAAACTTTGCGTATACCAGGAATATATATATATATATATATATATATATATATATATATATATATATATATATATATATATATATATATATATATATATATATATATATATATATATATATATATATATATATATATATATATATATATATATATATATATATATATATATATATATATATATATATATATATATATATATATATATATATATATATATATATATATATATATATATATATATATATATATATATATATATATATATATATATATATATATATTTTTTTTTTTTTTAAACTAAACAATATATATTTTTGATTTAAAACACAATTTTTTAATATTGTGATTTAAAACATAATGGAACCAAAAAAGACAGTTAAACGAGACAACTACATACATTTTATTTTTGTAGATTATTATAGATGATTACGTGTAAAAGAATGAGATGATTATTTATTTTATCACAATTATCCTACTCCTGAAATTCTATATTTGTCTGCTCATCTTAAATTTTAATTTCCATCACTTATGAATTGTACCAATATATTTATATTATTGACAGTTTGTTTTTATGATTGTATAAGTATGTTAATTCTGCTTATATGAACACTTGTAGTAATTTGAATATAGATAAATCATATGTTACAATAATACACTCTTTTCGAGACTATACGGGACGAGTTCGAGATGATAAACGACCAATTGATTTTTTTAATATTTATTATGAATATTGTAAAATTGAGAGATAAAAAAATACACTTCATTTTCAATTATACAGACGGTTCATATTGGTATGTTGCAAGGAACACAAAAAAGACAGACATTTGTATGTTTCCTCCTAAAGGAATGTTTTTAAGAAAAAAAATACGTTAAAATAGATATCAGATGAATAATTCTAAAATCTGGTTCCTTTCCATTTAAAAATATGATTAATTAATAAATAAATTAAAAATAAAAAACATTTATAAAACAAGCTATTATTTAAATACGTTTAAAAGAAAAATTTAACTTCAACTTTAAAATTTTTACTATCAACGTAAATTATTTGATATAAAAGCGATATTTATTTCTGTATATAAACAAGTAAATTAAACAACGTGATTGATTTTCACTTTTTCGTTTTTCATACTAAGTAAATAAAAATACTTAAATATCGCAACAAGCTTTCATATAAAATATGAAATGACATTACAGCTTGATAACGGTGACGTTAAAAGTGATACAAAGTTCTTTTGTTTCTTTTAAGTGGATATAAATTAAATTTTCATTTTAAAAAGGTTTGTAGTTTTAATTTATTTTTTACATTTTAGTTATCGCTGGACTAAAAACCGATAAATTAATGTTATACAACGTTTCATAACATTATGTTATAGTAGAAGACATCTGTCCCCATTTGATTTTCACTCGTTAGAAGTCCATCATGTTGAGTTTAGAAAGGTTTCATTTTATTTTTCGATTTATTCTTAGTAAGCTCTTTGATTTGATACCCATATTGTAGAAGTGCATTGGAAATAACTAATCTGCAATCTTGATTGTGAAGCAATGTTTAATTTTGAATGACGTCAGAGAGTTAGGCATACAAACTCATCCAAACTGAACCTGAGTAAAAAATTTGACCTCAATCGGCTGAAGATTTCTCCTTCAAATCGGAGCTGCAAGATTCCTCCAGAAAAATATACATTTCAACATAAAAGCTTTATTTAAAAAAGGATTATATTTGTAAAGATTTTAGAATTCTGTATCAATATTCTTTAGACATTTCGTTCTATTGATAATAAATGAAATTTTGTTCCCGGGTTTGAAAGAAGAATTCTATTCTTTTATGAGTAAATAAAAGTGTTTATATACATTATTTATATAGAAATAGAGACCTGTAAACACTGAAACTTCAAACAAAATATAATAAATTTACGCAAGAAAAAATTACCCATTTTTGATTATTTTTTACTCTAGTAACCCAACTAAAAAGTTGAACATACTACAGAAAATCAAAAGAACTTACAATTTATAAAAGTTTTGAAAGGCGTATACTTAGGACAGCCGATACTGTTGAATCAACAAACGCTAGTTTATGTATTTGTAAATGACCAATCCATTGTAAAAAATGATTTCTGGTTGTTTTATCAGTTGGAAATTCTTCATTGTACAATAGTTATGCTGAACACGTTAAATTGACCAATAACCTGTAACAATAACACAAAAAATTTATATAAATAATATAAAGGTTTTTTTTTTTTTTAATATGTTTATTCGCTGTTTCTTTTGGAATGTATCCAAAAAAAAACTGAACCAGAAAAAGGTCAACACATACATTAAAACATTCTAATTAAAAAAGGAAAGGCACAGGTATAAAACACATTTAAGTTTTTGTGTTATGCGACGTTAATCCGCTGAACTGTTCACATTCGAAACTATTCGAGCAATACTACATAGTTAATAACTCGAATATAAACGAAAATAAAATAAAACATACGAAGGCTATTTATTAATAATGATTATTTAAGACACAACGTTGGGTATGGCAGATACATAGTGAGATCTCTAGAATAAGCGCTACGTGCACTTGCGTTATTGAAAATCGAAGACCGTTTTCTATTAATGGTTTTGTGTTAAGAATATCTTAAATAATAATTCGAAAAGAACCGGATCAATTTTAACAAAAAACCAAAATCAAAAATTCAATAAGGAAAACAAAGCCTCTTTAAAAAGAGCGATTTTTTAATATTTTATATCATCAAAGCGGAGCATTTTTTGAAAAATGAACAAGAGTCGATTTTTTTTTCATGTACTGTGAAATTTATAATATTGTGCGAAAAAGAAATATGTATACTTTTATATCTACATACAAAAATATAATAGTTTAAAAAAACTAAAAAAACACGCATGCATGCGTAGTTCGCGCACTAGCTCTATCTTTATTACTCTCATGCAAAGGATCCGTTCAGATGCGTTCTGCAGCCAACTTCAGAGAGTTACCTACAGACAAACAAACATACGAGTGAAGCTAAAAATCGGAGCAATTCAGTATTTAGAAAAAGTGTATAAAAAATCACAAAACCCTAGATACAAGCGATCAAGATATAATGTTTTTTATGCATTTAACTGTCGGTATTACAAACATTACTTTCGGCACCAAAAACATTACTTTAAGAAATTATCAATTATTTCTCGGGAAATTGGAGCAAACTAATTGCCAGCATTAATTTGACCATTTTTACGATTCCGTGGTAAGTCTAAATTGAACATTACTTGAACTTGAAATTTTTTTAAAGTAAGAACTATACCAATATCATCTGAAGTGGGTATTGAAATTGAGCAATTTTCTAATAAAAATCAAAGCAAAATTGGTCTACAAGATGCGTATACATAATTGTAAATTTTGATTATTCAAACGCTAGGAGTTCGATACGCAGGCAATTTTTATGAACAATTTTTATTGTCTATTTTTCATAGTGGCCTCGATTTTATGTACTTGCCAGTGTATATTTTTATAGAATACTCCATTAAACGGTTGAAAGGTGGCATAAAAAATTGAAAAAACATAACTTTAATGCACTGACTTTGGGCTTTGTTTAAATTTTTGCGGCTATGTAAAGTAAGTGGTACTGGCACTAGAAGTACTTGATCATTCAGAAAGCAAGAATCTCAGCATGATCAAGTACCTGCAACTTCTTTACTTACTTAACAA
This sequence comes from Chrysopa pallens, assembly GCA_020423425.1. Classification (NCBI taxonomy): domain Eukaryota; kingdom Metazoa; phylum Arthropoda; class Insecta; order Neuroptera; family Chrysopidae; genus Chrysopa; species Chrysopa pallens. The sequence continues at coordinate 5,700,596 of CM035591.1, forward strand.
AGTAGCAAAAATGTAAACAAAACACGAAGTCAACGCACCAAATTCCCAATTTAGGCGTTAGTTATCTTCAAGGTCCTTAATTTTGATGAATTATGGCAATACAATTATCGCAATGAGTTATTTTTATCTGTCCGGGTACTTGCTGACAAGTCTCATATAAAATTATACAAAATACTTTTTTATACTATTTATGTACTATTTGTTTAACCTAGTAGGATCAAATTTTCAGTGTGATTTACGGTAATTGATTACATATTATTTTACAATTTCCTTAACAATACTAAAAAAAGAAGTTATTGTAGCTTGTTTATTGATTGTCTCAACATATCCAAGAGATTAAAACCAGAAAAAGATGATGGAATTACAAGTGCAAAATAATATTATCTTGGTGTTCGAAAAACAATCAAATCAAAATTTAGTTTACAATGGAAATTTATTCCTAACTGTATGTACATCATACAAAATAAAAATTCTTCGGTCTGTGCTTTTTGGTATTTACAAACTTCAAAAAGGATAAATATGTAGTAATAATCAAAATGTAGTGATAACAGTATAATTAAGAATATGGAAAAAAAGTTAAATTTTAGAATTTCGAAAAATAATTAATCTCAGTGTATACCTATTGAAACGGAAACAGAATTTTAACGCAAAACAAACTGCAATTAAAAAATTTTATGAAGGAAAAACTTTTAGGACACAAACAAAAGTAAATAAAGATATTGCTATCCCGTATTATAGTTTTTAAAACGGATTCTGTAAGAAGAGATACTAAAAAAAAAGACTTTAAGACATTAACTTTTTAGTAAAACAAATATCTTTTATATGAGTTAAAATAAGCTGCACAAAAAAATTGGATAATAATTAGGATAAAAACGTAAGCCTTCTTCAGATTTTCTTAAAAAAAATCAAAGACTGACCCAATTTCCTCTTGATAAGGAAACTTAAGCTTGGTTGTTAATGTGATCTCAATAAAATGGTCTGCTGTGGAAAGTACTTAAATAACCATAATTTCACGAGGCCGTAATAAGTGAATTTTTATACTTTTGTGTTTTTAAAGAACAATGGTATCCCAGAGTCAGTAAGAGAATATTTGTGACTGTAGTAAAAGGGCATTTATTGAATACGTATCCGTCCGTATATTGATAAGACGTAGTTTTGCTCTGACTCTGAGATACCATGTTTAAGATAAACGACAATCACTCGTTTGCTGAGATTTTTGCACATTTATATAAGGTATAGATGTACGATTTATGTAAATTCATATTTATTCACCAAGGATCTTTTATCACTACAAATTTGTCTTTGTAGAAAAGATCCTTACTTTTAACTATTAGATTGGGAATATTAATTTTAAATTCTGTAAATTTACAGTTTTTGCTTTAAATTTTTTACGTCCTTCATCAAAGT